>LXPA01020615.1:30521-50833 GCA_001655095.1 Phylloscopus trochiloides viridanus
CACAAAACATTTGTTCTGCTCCAGCTCTTTGTGAACTAATTGGCTCTCCTGGAGGGACAGGTAATTGTACTTGACTACACAAGCTGTCCTGAAGCTCCCTTGGAAAGCTCCAGTAAGCTTCCAGTGTTAGCAGCCATCAAGGATTTCACAGGTCAGACATCGGATCGATACAGCTAAAAGCAGCAGGGACTGTAATGTCGACAGCAGGTTTCAGAAAACGCTGCAAGTGCCAGTTTGTTCCTCTTCATGCAGAAGCTCAAGACAGCTTAATTAACCCTTGGAAAATAGAATTTATCCAGAGGCTCTGTGGGTCTGTACTGGGCCTTATTGGTGAGCTGCTAGCAGAGATACTGTAGCAGGCAGCTCTGAATTCCCATTTCCCCTTTAATGCTGTTCAGTTAGGATGCAAACAAGCCGTGATTTTAGGAGGTGCTCGCCCTGTCCTGAGGAGCTGCTGCGGGAGGCCACGGAAGCGGCTGCTTTGTTAGAACTCGCCTGTGATTGCAGCAGGAGCCTGGCCCAGCAGGGGCATTGATCATTCACGTCTTGGGTTGTGTGTGTGCCTGTGTGTGTGCGCAAGAAAAAGAGAGAGAGGGGGAAAGAGTCATCTCCCACAGGTCTAAATGCTTCTTTGCCCTCTTGTAAAGATGTTCCCTTGTTAGTTGTCTACTTTTACTGTCTTTTAATACCACATGGCCATGAAAAGTACAGACAAGATAATTTTCCACATCCCAAAACACCTACATTTTAGAAGACAAAGAACTTGCCAGGGGTGACAGACCAGTAAGAAGTTAGCTTGTCTGATGTGATATTCAAATTTTTGTCTCCAATGTCAAGCCAACAGGCTGAAGGGTTTTCCTTCCACAGCTCTTTTCAAGCTAAGGAAATCTTCTAAGACATGCACAGAACAACTATGAAAAAATACTTGAGTTACTGAGGCTTGGCAGTTTTAACACAGAAATCTGCCTGTGAATTCAGTTAAATTCTTTATAATATATATATATTATATATATATATTAGATATATTTATATATATTTTATATATATAAAATTATAAAGTATAATATACTTTAAAACATTAACTATACTTCGATTATTTGTGTCTATAATCTCAATTAAATCATGTAAATGCATCTTGTTCAGTTTATATTTACTTCCTTTAATGAATGAAAACCTGCTGCTTTTGTTCTGGAACAGTGAACTCTCACTGGAGAAAACAAGGTAGATACCACTTTCTGTCTACTGGTTTGTTTCTGTTTCTGATGGCAAAATACTACCTGAATTGAGTAGGATGAGGGAGATAAAATCAAATTAGAAATTTGATTTTTTTTACATGAGTGCACACAGATTATCACATAAACTCACACAGAGACTTGTGGCATTAACTATGCAACCCTGAATCCATATTTTCATCTTCAATAACCATTAAAGATATGGGAATTTATGATGAAATACAAAAATTATGAACAACAAGCAACAAAGATTCTAAAAAAAAAGCCAAAGCAGCCTAAATAATATCTGTGATTATTGTATTAACACCCTCACAAAAATGGCACACTAAAAGCACTTGATAGAATTATTCAATACATCTATGTCACCATCCTCCTGTCCAAGAAACTAGATATTAATTTTTCAGGATAGCTTGTAGGAAACATTCTGCCAGAGGTAGTGAAAGATGCTGCTTGAAGGTCTGCAAGCAAAGGGGAATGACAGATACTTGACACATTTCAGCCTGGAATATTGCTACCTACTGGGGAGCCAGAAGTTTCTGAGGTGGGCCCACACTCATCCACATTTGTATTAATCACAGGCAAGAAAAAATAAACCAGTGCTGGAATGACAAATGCAGGAGGGAGAAAGGGCTGGGCTGTGCCCAACAGATGTGTACAAAAACAGGAGATCCATTGCAGAGGAAGAACTTGGGTTTACTCATGCAAAGGGTGGTTTCACATGAGCATCTTAAATACAGGCACAGTGCACTCTCCTTGAGAAAAGGGATTTTCAGAACAATTGGCAACAAAAAAAGACAGAAGCAGGTGACAGAAAAGAAGTTTTATGGCTGCTTACACCAACTGTGAGTCAGTCTCCAGAACTGGAGAAAACATCCATCCTACTGTGAAAAAGTCTTTACTTGCAGTTTGGACTACAATCAGCATGCGCTTGAAAAGACCACAGAGTCCAGCTGGCTATCTCTGATTTGTGAGATTGAGCAGGATAAAAGAAGCATTGCTAAACACCTTGCCCCAGTTCTCAGGAAGGCTTGAAACTGGACTGAAAAATGTGCAAGATTTTGGTAGATGGTACTAAGGGAAAGAAATATGATTACTGCTAGAATATCAATTAAATTAGTGAACCTTTCTGACTCCAGAGCACTGGAGTCCATGGAAATATGCTGAGGTAAACAGGTATGAAATAAAGAGCTGAATTCTTCTACCTCTGCCACTATTGTCTCGCTGTTTCTGGTTTTCCTGTAATTGTATCTTTTTATTTTTATCTGCACTTATACTTCTGGTTTTACTGGTTTGGGGTTGAGGTTCTTTTGCAATATTACCACTGTAAGGGCTTGATCTGTACTGGAACTCCTTGGTACCACCATAACACACAGCTGACCAGCTGTGGGAGAGAACAAATCAACAAAAAACATGTTGGAAACATTTTCTTCAGGAAATGCAAATGATTTCTGGTGCATAAAGTGCATCTTACCATTTTCTGACAGTTCCAGAATATAGGAGGTAAAGATCCTTAAGGAGAGCTTTGCTCTGATACATTCTAAGCAGTGTTACTCATTAGGACCTGGAAGAGCAAAATCTAAATCTGACATAACTCAAGAATTCAATTTTAATAATGTCAACAAAGAGCTTTTACATTCCCACAATACAATTTAAAACCAAAATCCTCCTGTTAATTATCAGGGAGTGCAGGCTCTCCAAGGTTGAGTACCTATTTCTGTTTAAAGGTCGACACTTTAAGTACTCTAAAATCCACATACTTGCTCAAATTGCCTTGAAATTTGGTGTGTCTCATGGGGACCCAAGGGAAGGTTAGAGTCATATGCTGAGGGTCATGTTTGCCTGGGCTTTTCAAGATATGCTTGAAAAAGCAGCTTTTCTAAGTGATAAAATTCTGATAAACTGGTTTGTTTTTTTTTTTTTCCTATTCTTGCATATCCTTAGCAGATCAAACCACAGTTCTACACAATGCTTACAGTTTGTAACGTTCAACGTTTGTCACCATGAATAGGGAAGTGTCCAACTTCCTGATCCTAAGAGACTACAGAACATCAGTATTCTGAAATCAATGGCTCCCACCCCCCTGGCCAACTTCCAAATGAGCTAGAGAGTACAAGAGGATGTCTGATATTAACCTACTCTGTGCCTGGTGGCAGTTTGCATTTGGAAATCTGAAACCAGCTGAGTTGATATTATGAGTGATGGAAAAATCAAAGACATATTTTATCATGTGGGGTAAATACAATTAAAATAGTTTTTTTAAAAGCAAGTTACATATATGAATCCTTGGCTTAATGAGACAGGAGAAAAGGCCTGAAAATGGTCACTGGGGAGACTTCAATGTTTTAGAAAAGTTACAGAAGATAGACTCACTCATTAGTTTTATACGGCATATTTAAAATTCCTGTAGCCATCTCATAATAATAAAAAAAAAAGGGAAAAACAAGCCCAAATGTTGGGCAATGTGTCATATTTGTGATTTCTCTGTTAGTAAGCAGGAATTTCTGATTACATAAAGCATCTGTTTGCTGATGGTGCTGTGAGGAAAATATGGTGGGAGCTGATGACCATACGCTTCGTTACTCCCTGCAACAATTTGGTGAGGGGCTGTCTCAGCTCAGGGCACGTGGTGTCAGCCTTACCAGGAGACAGCAAACTTGAGCTGTAATGCTGTTTAAGCTCAGGAAGTCTTATATTTTACATAAAAGGCAGGCTTTGTTCATGTTCCATGCACCGGGATCTGTTTGTTTTTACTGAGAGCTTTGGAATTGGCAGTTTGGAAGAGGCATTTACAGTTCAGCATCTTGGGCCCCTCCTTTTCCACTTTAACATGCCTGTCATTTTGGGGGAGCAATGCTACCACAAAAAAAAAAAAAAAACTTTAAAAATGAAGACCTTGTACAATCTTATCTATGTAGAATAGGACATGTATTTATGTTTTATTGTGTATTAATCAGTAAAATGTTCTGAATAGTAACTGGCACAATAATAGATGTGGCTTAAAAGTTCTCCAACCTGTCAGTGTAGTCAGGATGAATTAATTTAGAAGTGCAGGTGAAAAGAGTACTTGAAGAAAAAATTCCTATTGTGGTACTTTCCAAGAGGAAACTTGGCTAGTGCCAAAAACAAGTTGTGTGATGTTGTGCTGGTACAAAATTTAGTCTAAGAAACTCCTGGTAGGTGTCACTTTATTATGTGACCTTTTCTGTCACTGTTTTAGAGAACAAACTTTGAAAATCATTCCATAACCTTTTGGATTTGATCTAATTAGATTTTTAGTATTTCATTCATTTATTTCCCTGATGTATCACAGTAAAATCATGTGAAATACAAGCTTACCAAGTCACGAATTTGTTCCTTTTACTTTTTGTCTTTTTTAAGTTTAGTGATTCAACTCTTCTCACCTCTCATCACTATCATCCACATAAGGCCAAATTATTTTGGAATAGGAAGGAAGATCAAAAGGATCTTCCAAAAGGAAGATCGCCAGAGCCGTGAAAACTGACAGCCATTGCTCTGTCCCAGAACAGGGAGACATAGAGGAATGGTACAGAATTAGCACAAATTCAGGCCAGGAAAATTCACCCTTTACTGCTCCTTTTGCTCACAGAGAAAGAGAAGAGAGTTTTGGTACTTGTGAAAGGAACAACTGCCCTTTGGAGCAGTTTAGGAGATCTAGCCTAAACACTCCAAGTGAACTCATTTGCTTTTCAAATTTCACCAAGGTATACCAAGATATTCCTGAGAAGTGGAATGGCACAACATAAAGTTGTCTTTAGGCTTCCCTTCATTCCAACGGGGTGGCTCAGGCAGTCTCTGACAGAAGGATGAAGGAATAAAAAATAATGATAATGGGATGATCAGCAGTCAGCTGGAGAAGTCACCAACACATTTCTGTAGGGACAGAAGAGCTCACAAAGTGAGAAGTCTCTGCTAACCACAGAAATTTGTTACTCTAGGTAACTACCCACAGGTGAAGTTAGTCCCACTTTTCTTTTTAGAGGTGTTGTGGCTCCATTCTCTGAGATTTTCAAGGCTGCCCCTGTGAAAGCCATCCTGGGAAACAAGCATATGTAAGAGGGGCTTTTTGCCTTGCTAGAAAGAACATAAGGACCATATGGTTAGAAAGGGACAGACTTCAGTTTCTTTGTCAGCATGAGGACTGTGCACACTCCAGAACAGAATAAAGCTTCTGAAAGCTGTGGGAGAAAATGGTTACTGTTAGCTATTAACTCTGTAATTTTCTACATGTGCTGGGCAAGGATCCTGTGAAATAGCAGGACTCTCTCTGTGGTTACAGGGACTATAAAGCAACCCTCAACAACTGTTTAGAGAGGAACCTGTTTTAAATCTTGAAAGCCTGGAATCACTTTATTTAGTCAGCAGTGGGGCAAAAGAAGATTTAGAAATAGCTTCCTGGTGTGTCTGGAAAAACATCTGTATTTCATCATATAATGGAACAAACATAGCATAGTTCAAACACAGGAATGGGTTATATAGATGATGTGTTCATTATAGGTACAAATTAGGAAGCTCCTTTGGGAAGATCAGTCTATTCTGAAGGTCACTGTCAGGTCAGATTTATTCCAAAGCAGCTTCTTTTTTACAGAACCTGGAACTAACACACTTCTTCAGTACACTCAGCTTTTGTTCAGCTGAGTTTTTATTTGTGTTTTGCTTTCTAAGTTCAGAAAAGCCCTAAACTTAGGCATATTACTGCTGTCTTTACAACATGGAAAGCTTTCATGCTGCAGTGTTACACCTGGTGAGAGCCAACATGTGCCAGTGCTGTCACCCTGTTCCTGCTCCGAGGCTCCTAAGCTTGCACTGAATCCTGTACCTCTGCAGCTCTACTCCAGCCACAGGGGACATTTGGGAGCACAGGAGAAGCATCACATCTGTCCCCAGCTGGATTTCACAGCACAACAAAGCAGCACCACAACTTACAGAAGAACTAATGCTCAGCATGAGATGGAACTGCAGAGCTTTCCTGCAATGAAGTGAGAGTGTGAAGTGGTCTAAAAAAGAATAACTGAGAGGCAAGGAGGGGCTTTTCCAAGAAGAGGGGAGTGCAATGGGAAGGGAAAAGCAAGGGAAGCAGAGGGTGAACATGCTGGCAGAAAGGCACAGGGAAGGGAAGGTCCCTACATTTATGCCTGTCCATACACATCTGTTCTGGTCTTTGATACTGGTTTCCTGTGGGACCCTGGAAGAGCATGACTCATGTGCACATGGAAAGGAGAGATACTTCTGCCCCACAAGGGACTGGCAGGAATTTCAGCTCCTTGGCAGGAAACACAGCTGCTTATGTGGGCATAAACCCCAATGTTTCTGTGCTAAAAGCAGGGAGTGAAAGTAATCAATGCAAACGTTTATATACTTCATTGTGGTAAGACAGTCTGAGGAAAAATACACAAAATCCTATATTTTCCTCTCTGAGCAGTTAGCCAAAAGCTCAAGAGTCTTAGGAGTTTATTCTGTCTGGAAGGCAGAACTGGCAATGGAGCTGTGTTTCCCCTCCAAGAAATTCTGTTCATCTGTAAAGAGCCTGGGATGCTCCCTGTCCATGAAGGTGGCAGGACTCAACAAGAAGTACTAGTTTTCCTCAAATTCTGTAAGTCCATAAAATAGGCAGTAAGTTTTATGGCATGGTCACAGAAGATCTTTAGACTAACAAATATAATGAGACATTTGAACAGGAAACTGTGGATACCTTCAGCCCATGCTTCTGTTAGGATTAGAATTTACAAATTCTGATTTTCAAACCTGCACTTGTGGGTGACTGCCTATCATGCAAATGTATAATAAAAACGTTGTGTTGGCATAAATGCTTGGAAGAATCTTTGAAACCTTTCAAAAGAAAGCTGTGTGGGAAAGCTTCCTTTTGTTTAATAAACTAGGCTTTCATAATACTAGACTGAACAGATTCTTTATATGTTACACAAACCTTAACTAAATTCCAATTATTCTAGATATTCTGTTCTATATGTTACAATTTACTCAGTGGGTTTGTTCAGAATTATAGAAAAATGACAAATCATTAATAATTATACTCCTTACATGACAATTTGACAAGGGGTAAAAAACAGAAAGGAAAGCAAAATAGTTGAAATAATTTTCACTTGATTTTATAACAAAATTAAACTCTATCTAAAAAGTTGATTTTGTAGTGGGTTGGAATATTACGTATCTGTCACAGAAGATACACTTCCATGAATTAAGATATAAAAATATAATATTTATTATGTTTCAAACACTTTCATAGTTATCTAGAAATCATCTGATATGTCCCTACTTTCTTGACCTACAGACAACACTATTTCAAAAACACAAAGCAAGTGCACTTTAAGACAAGCTTCTGGTTTGCTGCTTTTCTTGGAAATCAATTTAATTTAAACAAAACAACTACAACAATAAAATCCCACACATAAAGATGTCCTGTGAAAAACCTCAAATTCTTATGAATGGTTATTATATACCTTGGATAGGCATCTGTGAAACATGCAAGTTTCATGAAAATCTAAATACTGATAAAGGTGAGTTTGTTTGGTTCCCTTTGCTACCTCACACTGCCAAATATTCATTAATTATGTCATCAGAGTAATTACCTATGGTACCTTACTGAAGCAGAGACCTGAGATTTGTTTGAATTACACTTAAACCCTGGGAGTAACTTCAATACTGTGATCACACCAGGAAAAGCACATGCTTGTACTCTCCTTTTAACTGCTTACCCTTGCAAAAGTCCTTTACCAGGCTTTTTTCCCCCTCCTTTTTCTGATAATTCATAATTTCAGCCTGCTGCAGACAAAAGACTAGCACCTCAGTAGTTTGATGCATAAACTACAAAGCTTTTGCTTCTTTTGCAAAGCTGCAAAGGCTTCAAATGACTTCATATATGAGCATCGTGTGTCACTTGGGACAGTCCATCCCATACCAGTCCATAGCACAATATAACACAGGAGTTGTTTTTTAAAAATAAAAAACCCCAAACTTGAAAGCCTCTTGTGTGCTTTAACAGAAGAACAAAACTCTGAAGAGCAGCAGAATAATGCACTGAGCTTGGACTTTTCAATAATTTGCCTGCATTTCTGTTTCATCTGCTTGTGTTCCTTGACTCATTCAAATACCAGCAAGAAAATGACACTTATAAACACAGCCCTTTCTTTAAGCATTTATGGGTTTTACTGTGCATTTTGAACAAGCTTTTTGATATTTTCATTTTACAACGAATTAATGAAAGCCCACTCTGAGCTGTAAAGAGGAAATAATGCCACATTCTGACAGATGTTTTGCATGCATTCTGCATTTATTACAATGTTTTCACTTTAAAGCTAGAAAGGGTAACTGCAAATAAGATTTTGTTTATCCATTGCACCTTAAAAATACATCTTGGGGAGCCCTCAGGAAAACAAATGAAACATCATCCCAAGGCACTGAAAACAAAGTTCCTTGAAGGTACAGAAGCCTTTAACATTTCTGCCCAAAAGGATGTAAGCAGGTAGGTTCTTTCCTGATTTTCCTTTATTCTCTTTCTACATCTTTAAACGTGTAATGTAAAATACCTATTACCCTTCTTCCACTTACTACACTTGGATGTCCTTTGCCTTCCATTCCCTGGATTTCACTGCAGGAAACAGGAGGGGGATGACTGTCACCAGAACCTTCTCCAGAGGCTCAAGCCTGTGTCTTTATCCCCATGATTATTGCTTGCAATAGTCTCATTAAGCTGTTTTGTCCCCAGCTACAGAGTTCAGTTGAAAGGTGGCTTTTATGCTTTCTCTGTTTAGAAATGACCTCTTGTTTAATCCATAAAACTCCTCCTTCCCTTAAAAGTTATTTTCTAAAAAGAGCTATTATTATGCCAGTAATTTTTCTTTTTCCATCAGGAAAAAGATCTCTCCTTGCTATCACAACAAAACTTTAAAAATCAAGTTACCCTTGAACTTTCCCAAATGGCCTTGTACAAAACATCCCGGGCTGGCTGATGAAAAGAACATAAATCTTTTAACACTCAGACACTTGAGTTCTGCCTTTCCCAACTGGAAATGATAATGACTTTCCCACCATTCTGCCTTGAAGTGCTGCATTACAGTGCCACACACCTGCTGTGTCACAGAGGGCAGCATGGCCCCAGAAGGACAGAGCTCACCTGAGGAAGCCAATTCCTTGGAGAGCTGCAGTGCAGTCCCTGGTGGAGCTCATCAGCAATCCCAGGCACAGCTCCATTAAGGCTCTGCACTGACAGCAGCTGCTTGCTAAAGGAGATGAGCAAAGCCACAGGAGCAGGAGGGTTTCCACAGGGCAAGGCAACTTTTCTGCCATGGACTGACACCAAGTTTTTACTCAGTGCTGCCAAGACCCTCCAGAGAGCCTGTTCTCAGAAGAGATCAAAGGTGATCTGGGCATTTACCAAGCACTCACTCTTCTTTAATCAGGGAGGATGCACAGGAACACTGACGAAATTAAAGCCTTGCATTAGACAAATACAAAAGCATCACAGTATTGAGGAGACAACTAATACAGGAGTGCTCAGAGAGGGTGTTTGGAATCACCTTACTCTTCCTTTTGCCAAAAAAATAAACCTGTAATAGTACAGAATAACTGGGGACAATAAATACCTTGCAAGAACTAGAAATGAACCTCACTCCCTTGTGCATTTAGCTATTACAAAAGAGATTTAAAAGCCACAGTGAAACTCCACTATAGAGTCAAGGAACAAAGCACATGAGAGCTAGAGAATGACAAGATCATTGATAGCTTGAGGGAAACCTTGAGAACTTAGAAACAGAAAGAAAGTGAAAATTAAGCAATTCCAATTCATCTAATTGTAGTGAAGAAGTACATTCTGCAGGGCAGCAATACAGACTGAACTGATTTCTTTTTGGATTACAAAATTATATTAAACTACAGAGCACAACTGCTGTGAAACCAAAAACAACGCGTATTTCTGATTAACAAAACAGTGGGTAGAGTTGAAAGGTCTCGGAATTCCAGAGAGGTGGGAAGGTTGTGACAGTCAGTGTGACCATCCACTCTAATAATCACAAGCTATAAAACCCTCTAATTTCCACACCCAACCAACTTAATGGGGCCAAATTTGTGGCCTGTCAAAATTTGGTAGGATGGAAGAGCTGACAGGAATTGACTTGAAACAAAGATTACTTTTATAGCTTGCAAGAAACACATTCATTTCACAAGACTCCTGCAAATCTTCCATACTTCATATTTCACAGTTAGTGCACAAAGCAAACCAAAATGGTTTTAAGACATTTTAAAGTCACCCCAGTTTTGGAATGCTAAGGTATAGATTTGCTTCCTCTCTCCCAATCCTAGGACTTGAAATCATCTGGAATGGCCTTTTTTTTTGGCTGTGGTGCTCCTTATCCATATGTTCCTAGCATACTGCACAGTACACATAGCCTTTCTGTGATGTTAGTACACTGCAGGCTCCTCTGCTGTGTGGGTAACATTTACCTTGGCTGCATTATTGCTCCTTTACTTGCCTTGGGACTGCATTTACAAAGAGCTTCTTTATAGATTTTCTGCCACCTATTAGAACAGGGAATGTAAGTCCATTTTCTTTATGCATATTGTCCCTCTCATTTGGATTCAGGTGCCCTTCACTCTGAAAAAGTAGGGTCAGCTCCTTAACACAGAAAAAGTGCAAGACTGTACTTCTCAATCCAGACTGGATGAGATCTAGGCTGCACCAGGGAAGGTTTCCATTGGATATTAGGAAAAATTTCACCACCAAAAGGATTGTCAACCACTGAACAGGCTGCCCAGGGAAGTGGTGAATTCTCCATCCCTGGAGGGATTTAAAGACCCTGTAAATGTGGAACTCAGGGATGTGGTTTAGTGTTGGACTTGGCAGTGCTGGGGGAATGGTTGGACTTGATGATCTTAAGGGTCTTTTCCGACCTAAATAATTCTGTGATTCTATTCCGTGTGAACAAGGGGATGGACTGGGATTATTAGAGCTTAATGACCCCTTGATTAATTTGTTGTTGACATTTACTCAGAGGAAGCAGCAGAACAGAGAAGAGAGCCATAATCAAGGGGAGGGATGTCCCTGGAGACTCTGTGGGGTTTGGTGTGCATAAATGAAGTTAGTACAAGCTTTCAAGGGTTACGCTAAACAGCTGTTTCATTATTTATGTAAGAAGTAGTACCATATGACGACTTGGATTCCTGGAAGGAAATCTTTTTTCTTTTCCTAAAGACATGCCTCTGGATTCCTGCAAGTGATATTTATATCCTTAAGGGATTTCCTCAAATGCCTTTCCATGGCAATCTACTTTCCATAAAGGCTCGATCTGATGAACCACTCAATTACAGTAGGTCATTGTAGTGATGTAATGACAATGTCAGGGACAGACACTTACATGAGGCAGTTTCATCTCAGACAAGTAGAAAAATCATAGTCATTTCAGCTGAATTTTTAGTTACTTCAGTTACAGTGCTTTATTTTGGAGTTGCATTTATCCCCTTGGTGAAATTTTCTAGATGGAGCTTGACACAGTCGCAAACAGTGCAGTCAGCACAATGGTCTGAGCACCACTGGTAGCGCTGCTGGCAAGTTCCCTGCACCAAGATGGTCTGAACAATATCTGCATCCCAAATTTGTCTGTTCCCAATGTCAGCAGCAAGCCCCTTCCCACCCAACCCACTGTGGGTACCCCCCACAGGCTACTCTGTGATCCTGGCTGGAAGGTGAGCAACACAAAGCCTTGAACATCTGCTCCCTATCTCAACCCTTGTCCAGGAGAGTTGTGTAATCCACACACTCACAATGATGCCTCTTGCAATTTGTGCATAGTCTGTACAAACTACAACGAGCTCTCCTTTGCTCCCTTGCTGCCAGCTCTCTCCACTCTCATCCCATCTTCTCATCTTTTGGAATGTTGCTACCACTTGGACACCCTTCTGAGTATTTGACTACCCAAATCCCCTTTGACTTCACACATCAAACATCTCTGTTTCATTCCAGCACTTCAGAATGTATGGGAGACCTCAAACCAATGTCCAGAGCTGCCAGAACTATGGCCAGAGAGCACAAGAACGGCCACTGCACAGCTCCTTACTGACCCTCAAACATGTGACAGGGTCTGAGGAAACATTCAGCCCAAGTTTCTCCTACTCAGCAATTCCATGACAAGGAAGCTTCATAGTTAGTAACCGCTTTGCTTTTCTATGGGAGCAAAATTTATTAGCACAAAAAAAAAGAAAAGAAAAAAGAAAAAAAGACTGTCAGACAAACAGCCCCTCAACACCTACTGCCTCTGGCACTAAATTTTGTAGTCCATTCATTAGCACGTACAGATGAGTCATGAATCCAGAATGCAGAGATTGTCTAAGAGGCCCTGCACAAAAAAAGTAACAGAAAGATGGCTTCTACTACCACAAAACATCCCTGCCTAGTGATCATAAATGACATTTCAAAAAGCTGACACTTCCACTTCCCTGTTTCTGCCATGTTTGCTCTAGGAAAGATCCAGCCTTAACAAAGACCTGTGGATGCCACCGTAACATACGTATGTTATTAGTGCAGATGAAAGCAATCGGAAAAATGTAAATTGTTATAAAACTGCCAGACATTCAATAACAAACTGTTACAGTGTTCAAATGACAAGAAAGCTCTGGCCTTGAGCAATCTGATTGAGCTTTGAAGACTAATAAACCTTCAGAACTGGTCCTGCTTTGTGTACTGGTGTTGGACCAGATGACCTTAAGAGATTTTTTTTGGCCTAACTTAAACAACTTTGTGAAATTGTAGTTACCAAAGTGAAATATAAATAGTCTTGAACTTTTACACAGTATTAATTTACTCCTTTGAACTGTTACTTGTATATGTGATACAATTAATTCCATGAGCAATGTAAAAGCCTTCATTAGATGTGCTGTGTCACAAAAATTTATGTATCATCTAAGGAATCAAATCCCCAATAAAGAAATTAATACAGCACATTACACCCTAATGCACAAAGAAATCAGATATTTCACCCAAAATCTTTATAATGACAGTTTTTTTTATCATCATGTGCAACTCACAGACTCTCCTGGAGAGAGTGGTTTAATAGTAATTCTTGAATCTGGACCTGTTCTTGCTTCCTTCTGAACTGGGGATGCATATCCACCAGTATTTGGGTTATTCTTTCAAAACAAGCTCCTGATTGTCTCCCCTTATCATGCTTTGGTTTGTGGTACAAACAAGTTGTGGAGTAGTAGAAATAACTCCATTTGGAGTGAATGAAGCCACGTGAATTTTGGAGTGAATATATCTAGAAAGGCGTTTCCCGGTGAGTTCTAGAACACTGATGCTGTACAGCTGAGTTGTCTTTTTCAACTTTGCACATCAAGCAGTACTGAAAAATAATATTGTGATTTATCTAAAGGGTGAGTAAATCAGATCCATATATTACTGAGCATGGGAAAAGAAGCTGAATGTGATGGCCCACCCAGAAAACAGCAGAGCATTGGCAGAGCAGCTGATAGAAAGCCCAACTCCCTTCTCCCCTCCTTCCTTAGACATCAAGATGGAATTGGAATGTCAGTAAATGAGAACTATTGCAAGATGCTGCTCAGGGGGCCACAAGTCCTTCCAAGTTGCAGCATGGAAGGAACAGTTTATGGGTTTCCTACAACCTCTGACACCCTATTTGCAACTTTGAGAGATGACTGCTGTAACTTGTCCTAATGCCCACCCCCTGGCTTGCTCAGGAATTCACAGTTTCATTGCTGGGTCTATATAATACCTTAAATATCGGCAATCCAGTCTCCATCCAGCAGCTAAAGCAAGCCAAGAGTGTACTGTAGTAAACCAAACAGCTGCACCCTACACAGAACAGCTCAGGCCTCCAAATGAAGCAATGAAATGAATCTCTCCAGTGCATCTTTATTGCACAGGGAGATGGCTCCAGGAAGGCTCTATACACAGAAGCATTATTTTTTGATGGAAGGATCATACTCAGCTTTTACAAAAGCAGTACTGACTGATTTTCCTGTGCTCCACTTGTAAGCACCATGGACCCAGCTGTCCCTCCCACACTGCTTTATGTATCATTCTATGTATTATTTATTCTTGGAAGATGCAGAGCCACACAGGAGTCAGAACTCGTTTACATTTCAGTTACGGAATAAGCTATTGATTCTATTGCATCAAAAATATTTCTGTTTATTCAGCAGTCCTATGATCCACAAACAATGAATTTTTTTTTTTTTAAATAAAAGAATGAAGTTCCAATTAAAATGGAGTTGAGATAGTTCCCCCAAACGTATTATAGTTCTATATTGATTTAATGGCCTGCTACTTTTAAAGTGACTGCTTTTAAAACTTTCGCACACAGTTGCCTTAGCATTACAAAAGCACTGCTAAGTGTACAAGTATGGAATTAGTGTATTTATATTAAAGAAAATTAAGGTAAAATGCCCATTTTCTTAACTTTGTTTCTTTAATAGACACTCATTCTTCATCTTTTTCCTTTCAAATGTAAGAAAGCTTGAAAGATTTACACCAGGTTTCATTTAATAAGAGAAAATAAGAAGCCTGCCACACAGAAGATTGCTAAATTATGCTCAGTTTAGGGGTTCCACTCTTCTCTTTTGCCTCAGGCTTTTGGGACATTAAGGCCATGATATAAATCCTGGTCACTGCTTTTTTTTTACGTAGCAGAAATGAGAGTTTATTAGCATCACAGTGGTTGCCTCAATAATGACAAAACAGTTGCTCATTACTGCTCATTAGATTCATATTAGATTCATTTGCAATCGCAATATATCTTCTATTCATACTCAATTGCAAAACAACAGATATGATTTGACACCTGCTGTAGTACAGAATTCATTAGAAAGTAATAATACAAATAGGATTTCCATGGATGGACTTAGTCTTCTGTCTCTGATGGGTCTAAAATTTGTCATTTAATGTAGAATTTATATAGTATAAATACCACAGCAGGCAGTCAGCTTCTTCAAATCATGTGCTCCAATAAAATATCACACACAGAAGCAGACAAGCAAAGAGCAGACAGACACACAAACAAGCAAATTAACAGTACCATATGCAGGAACAGACATTAACAGTTTCTTTTGAAATCCCTAATAGATAAGTGCAGTTACTAATTTCTGAAGTCACAGAAAAGTGCAGAAAGCTGAATTTTCATCAAAAGATTAAGTCAACAAGTAAACAAGTTCAATTTTTCCTTGAAAACTTCTTGGGCAAACAGCTCAGGATGCTCCTGAAACACCTGTTAAATGCCATTGTCTTAATTTACTCGAATAGTGCCAAACCATTATTGTGGCTATATGCTTTGGAAGCACCAAACTAATAACAGTGTTTAAATGAGCTGAAATCTCTCCTTTTCCTAGAAAATCCTATGGGGAAAAGACAAAATTGTCTCCAAAATCAATTCTTGCCCCGTTTTTTTGCCTCTGCAAGGAACGAAAGTATACGGAAGCAATAGGTCTTCATGAAGCAGAGAGAGAGAGGTTGATTGCAAAGTGGAGCCCTGCATATCATAACATGATTCAAATTATAATAAATTCAGCCTCATTATTACCTTTTATGGTATTTCTGAAGGTACAAAACAAATATCCTGTTTCTGTCCTCTGCCCAGCTCTTAATTCAACTCTCAAGTTAATTCCCTACTATTTACAGCTTAGGCAAAGGAGTGTGTTCCTATCCCTCAGCACACCTAGCATTTGAAAAAAAACATAAATTTGCTTATTCTGCCTCTGGGCAAGAAATTTCTTCACAACTTCTTATCAAATCTGTTTCTTACAAGAACTGTTTCCCAGTAGATGGGTTCCTCTTCCACCCAATTCAGTCATAATCTAGCTCTGCTCCTCACAGAAAAACCAGGTATGGCCATTGCTGTCTGCATTGTTTGAGATAACTTTCATGATTTAACACTCAAGGACTGTAAAGATGAATTCTCAATGGAAGACTACCAGGTGTGTATTCTGAATTTAATAATAAAACACTTGACCTGATGAGACCTAGAATCAGACCTGACTGTTCTACACTTCTAAAATCACATTACCAGCCCATGGTCCTTCTGTACTCGTCCTCTTTTTCCTCCAAACCAGCAGTTTCCAAAGGCAAATACCTATATTTTGTATTCTAAAATTCTGTTTTATTTCTCTAACACCAATACCCCAGTACCTCACAACTTTATATTCTTCAGCAAATTGTTAAAGGACATTTCTCTTTTGGTTTTGTTGCTCATGAAATTGGTAATACTGCATTAAAGAGGCCCCTGTTTACTCAGGATCTATGGAAAATGTACAGTATTATTTAAAGGTTATTTTAATGTGTAACCTCTTATCCCTGCTCCTTATACAGCAGAATTCATAGAAAATTCACATACAATGAATGTGAGGAGTACTAAAAACCAACAGACCTGTCTTGGTTCAGCCAACCATTAGAACAGCAGTTCTAAGCCTGGATTATCAAGAATCACTATAAACACAAAAGAGAAGGGGGAAAAAAATAAGTAAAAGTTACACGAGTAGGCCAAAACCTCACTTGAATAAGGCAAATGCTTTTAAAAATCAGCTGTCAAGAAAATTACTAGCCTGATTATTGAAATCAGAGCTACCAAATTATCCCATTTCTCCTCCCAGAACTGCAACTCTGCACAGGGAATTGACTGCATGGCAGTAGGAAGTGGAACACGGTCAGGTTCAGACAGCACCTTGCTTACCCAGGAGTGCTGGAAACACATCCCACCCCTATTTTATTTGATCTGCTATACAGTCTGTTTGCCACTTCAACACTGGGTTTCATTTTTTCATCTAAAAAAACCCCAAACACACCTCAAACCAAAAAACCAAAACACAACAACAAATAGAAAGAAGTCTCAAAAATCAGGAAAGTCAATGGGTCCCTGATTTCTCCTGGGAAAGAAGGCATTGGCACCCTGCCTCTGGATGAGATTTGAGGAATAACAATGCAAATATATTAATATTGCACGGTCAGGGCTACTTTCTATTAATATGCCATTAATATAACAACCTCTGCACTACATTTAAAGATCATGAAGATCAATATTTATTCTGAGGTCGGGGGAAAAAAATCAATCTTGCAGTAAAATGAGTCATATTTAATATATCCTATCAACATAATTAAGTTTATACATAAAAAGTAGCAGTGATATGTGAATAATGAATGCCATGACAGGTGAGTTTCCCTTTTTGAACAACTTCATGTGGATAATCTCAGAAATGGAAAGACTGGAGTGATTTATATGCACCTTCTCATCAGGTAACAGCCATGGCAAATATACACACACTGAGAATCTCAGTGCCTCAAACCAAGCCATCCAGACTGCTCCACATGGATAAAATGAAATAAATATGAAATTATTCCTAAAAGGTCAGGCAGTGGCTGAACCAGGATTAGGATCCCAGGAATTATCCCCATAAGGGGAATCTTCCTGATCCCCTTCTCTGCTCTGAGCACTAGACAGTCTGCTCTCCCTGCAAATACAACCCATTCCCAGAACACCAATAAACTTACATTACCTCTTCACACATTTCTGAAAGAAAATAAAAATGGATAAGAAAACACTTTTTCTTCAGTGCTCAGCAATAATTGCTTTCTAAAGGCATGAGCAATAAAACCTCTGACATGCGAGAGATGAGGAACACACCCAGGGTCTGACCAACTTTGCAGTTATAGTGATAGGAACAGGGAGTAACATCTCATCCCAACAGCCATGAAAATCATGAGACAGCAGCATTTTAAAATTAAAATAATTCCTCAGTGAGAAGAATCCTGACCCTGACTGGGCACATTCTGTAGCTCATTCAAAAGCCAGATATTCCTTCTTAACTTTTTCAGGGCTTTTGGTGCTTTTGTTGCCAGGAAGTTTGTCTTCCTTGTATTAATTTCCTGTTCTGGTAAGTTCAGGTGTAGAACTGGCTGCACAATTCCATGGGATCGGTAGCAAGGTGAGTGCTAAAGGAAGGTTAATTTCCAGAGGCTAAAGTGACCCGTCTGGAAGTGTGGGAATCATTCATTCAGGCTACTTTACACTAAAGCAAATATCACTACTGCCACTGTCACTGTACTTTAACAGCACTTCTCAAATAATTTGTTTATTTCAAATGAAAGTTCCTAGACCTCCAATCTTTTGTATTTTCTTTAAAGAGAAGACTAATTTCTTACCTGCCTTTTACAAGTCTCTGCTGCTTTCCTCTGATCTGCTTTACATGTAAACACCTCTAATAGGTTGAACTTACTGTGAAATGCAAAATACAAGGACTGTCTACACGAAAAGCCTTAATCAGTCATGAGTTTGGTAAATGATGTCCCCATGCCATCCATATTGAGTGTCCATTATTCCTGGACATAGCACATTAACTGACTCATTAGCTATTTCAAACCATATGGACTTAAGTTTGGGTGGGTTGCTCTGATAATATCCTGAGGTGAGCTTCCTAATTATTGTAATTACGTGATCTCAATCACGGGGCCAGCCACACAAAATAGAGCCAGGAGGCTCTGAAATGGGTGTCAGTGCACCCAGACAATGACTGAGCTGAGCAACACGGCCCCTGGATGTTGGAGCTCCCTGGATACTGCAAGAAGTAATTACTCCCAAAGTTCTGAGGAACTGGCAGGGAGCACGGTAACAATGGAGTGAGCACGGCAGGAGCACGGGATCTGCACAGATGCAGGGACACAAATAGATTTCTCAGCACAAACTGGGAAGCAGTCTGAAACTTGATGCCTTGTTCTCAATGCTCTTAATACCGAGATGTTACATCTCTGGAGTAAATTTAGCCATGATATTTTAAGCATCAGTGAGATCTGGAGCAAAGCAGGGGAATTGAACGTGGGAGTGTTAAAATGTCAGTGTTAAATACCACAAAAGCACCACAATGCAATGGTGGGAGAAGCTACAAGTGCTCACTTTACCCTACTGCAGGAAATTTAAGGGGCTTTGTGCATGTGACACTGCAAGATTTCATATAATTGACTGCAATCTTTTATATTCAAGCTTCGGTTTGAGCAAGGAGAAGAAAAAAAAATAAAATAAATGGGAGATGGACCGGATATTTAATGCACAGTGCTTTAAGACAAAGACAGAAACAAATATAGCCTCAGGACAGATTTGCTGTCTTATTAAACACTTAAAGAAAGCACTGACTCCCTGAGAATCTCCCCGCTCTTTAAACGCAGCCCATAATAAACCAGCACAGCTGATTGTTACTCTCCAGAACATACGCTAAAAAGAGGTTGATACTGGTAGGATTTGTACATTTTTACTCTTATTAGCACACCCGCATTTCTCCTATTAGGATTTTTGAATTTGGCAGTAGTGGTAGCTGTGTCACCTTTAATGGAAGTTGCTTCCATCATAATTAGGCTTTCCAGAAAAAAAAAACAATCCCAAACAACAAAACCACCCCCACATCTGTAGTTATTACGGCCATTCATCCCCGTTATCACCTCCCCAAACTGCTAATCTGTAGCAACTGCGAAGAGGGCATTCGGCTTTATTTAACCTGTCTAAATGAAAATCAGTTTTTGGGAGGGTCGCTAATTGGTTGATGATAAGCAGGGAAAAAGAAAAAAGCCCCATCTCCAGTTCAGCCCGACAGGAAAAGAGGATTTCTTAGTCCCACCCATGAGAGAATGTGCTACTAACAGGGCCAAAGGCTCTAGAATTAAGTTCTAATCTGCTTAGAGTTTTTCTTAGGTAAAGCCTTTGGTCTTTATGAAATTTTAAAAGTATGTATGTGTTAATTTTATGGTTTAAAGTGTCTGAAACCAAACCATAAAGGATTTCCTGGTAACACACACCTTTTTGTGAGCCTACTAGTTATGGCTTTTTATTAATAAAGATCTAGATTGAAAGTATAAGCTCATTCTTCAGGAGTAGCCTGGTATGTGCAGGAACTTTTCTGTATTTTTTTTTTAATATGAGTCATATGACTAGTTTCTATTACATTCCTGAGTTGTTGTCTCTGAGGATTTTAACTTTTAATGACTGATAAAAGCTTGAAAATATTTAACTTTGCATCTATTATCTCATTAAACCCCCCCAAAAATCAACCAACCAACCAACAAAC
>LXPA01020627.1:189-12366 GCA_001655095.1 Phylloscopus trochiloides viridanus
CAAAGAGTCAACACATGGTTTAGTAGAAATCAGTGATACTTCGTAACACACTGCCAACCCCAAAGGCTTTACACAACAAAATGACAAAACAAAAATCTGGAAATAGAAGAGGCAGAAGAGGAAGTTTATTTTACAATTTTTTGACTAGCTAATTTGTTTTTCAAAGTTTGTTTCCATAATTGGTAGGCGTGATATTTTTACATTATCAAGAATTCTTTGCAGGATTCAAGTTCTTTTTGCCATAAGAAAATGTAAGCACTAAAACTACTACAAATTACATTAGGACAGTATTCAGCATGTTATATACTCAAAGACTGGAATTTCCTTGGGGTTTTTTTCTCTTCTGGTGCTTCTCAATATTAGCTCACATAATGAACATTGCAAGCTTAAACTGAACCGGCTGATGAAACAGATGCAGAGCTCTCCCTCCTACATCAAAACTCAGGAGAGGTTTAGGAAGAAAACCAGGGCAGTGTTTTATCTACCACAGCATTGATACCTCTCTCCCTCTGCTTATATGGGAGTAACCTGAAGAAGACTCTCAAAATATTTCCTTGATCTTGGGAAATCTCTGGGGTGCCACAACATCTCACTCTGCTGCTAATCCCATGAACTACCAATTAATTTCACAGCCATAAGCCTAAACCATGAACATGACTTCAGGGGAGCTGCACCTGCCCTGGCTTGCAACAGGATTCTTGATGGCACACCTACAATTGCTTGCTAAACTTTTTCCTAAGCTGTATGGCACCAGCAGTGGGACTGGGACCAAGGCAATGATAGAAGGCAATATTCTTCCCTTTGGCCAAATGTCTGCTCCCACCTCAATCTGAGATCCTTTTGTCCTACCCTGGGCCTGGGAGAGGATACAGCTCAGCCCTGAAGAGTCACCCTGCCTTTACATAGTAATGACAAAATCAATGACCATAGGAGAAGTATTAGTCTATCAGGGTGTTCTGTAACACGAGAACAAAATTCCTGAGAATCTCATGCCATGCCAGGCAAACTACAGGCAAAAAAGACAGAAAAGCCTGCTGGTTATAAAGCATGCTGTTAATCTTAGCTTTTCTCTTCCTCTTGCAAGCAAAACAGTCCCAACTCGAGGAATTTTACATAATTCACTTTACTGCCAATTAACACAAAATTCTAATTACTAATTCAGATATTGGTGGGGGGTGGGGGGAGGAGGACATTAACTTCTCCCCCTTCCTAGCCTCAATTTCCCTTGTTTTCGGTCTGCTGGAGGACAGGCAGCACAGGCAGCTGGGGTGAGACAGCTGCTCCTTCCTGCTGTACCTCTCTTATTCCTTCTCCCCACAACTTGTTCTTCCTGCCCTTCCAAGGACCAGGAGTGGTCCCACAGACGTGTCCCTAGTGATGGTCCCTTTCCAGCTGTCTCCTCCTGCTTGCTCATGGCAGCTGCTCTTCCCCAAGCCTTACTGACACCCTCCATGGGGCACCCCACAGCCTCACTCAAACCCCCTAACTTACACCCCAAACCTTCACTGACAACAAAACCCCAGAAGCCAGGGCTGTTGCTCACACTGTGAGCCCTTCTTTTGAACCAGCAAAATAAGGAAAAGAAACGGCGAGAGGCCAAAACATGCATTGCCCAGGCATCTCCGAAAGCTGCAGCAGCTGGGCTGCTAACGCACACAGCTGACATCAGCCAGGCTGGGTTTTTGCAAGCAACTCATTCTGGTTTTTCCAGACAAAATCAGTTTTAGCTGCAAAATCCAATTATCCAGGTAGGTATCTCTGGTTTGGGGAAAGAGAGGGGGTGTTTCAAGCATGGGGAAAACGCACTGGCAGGGTGTGGGAAGGGGCCAATGTTGCATCTGCTGGGGTTGCAGTTGGCAGAGTCACACCAGCAGGACTGTGAATATTGTGCCTGTAAAACTTTCAGGGTAATGCTCCAAAAGTAATAGCTGTAAATATTTATCTTTTGTGCTTAAAAAGCCTGACTGCACAGAACTGCTAGATGCTGGTGCATGCACTGGAGGGATAGGAGAAGGGAGAAAATGTCAAGGCCCAGGAAGTTGTCTGCTAAGGTCCTTCTAAGGTAAATTTTCTGTAGCCTGCTAGCAAGAAATCGTCCATTTTAGAGAGAAGCACGCATTGGAGTATTTTGTTTTCTCAGAGAAGTGTGGAATTCGAAGCCAGGTCCTTTGGCTTATCTGTTGTAAACCATGACTGTTTCTCAGCACCACACCACTCAGTATTTCCTAGAGAAGGGATTCTGAGAAAAAAGAAAGAGCCCCAGTTCCCTAGAAGCATTAAATTAACACAAGGGATCTGTAAACGAAACAGCAGAGGTTTGAAAGCCTTACCCTTTACTGTTTCCTGCTTTCTTGGAAAAATCTCAGTATTAAAACAGATTGGATTACATTACTAGACTAGTTGCTGCTGAAGAATTTTATTTTGGGTTATAAAACACAATGTTTGCTGTTTTTCTAATTCAATTTGCTTTTACCTTCCTTATGTCACACCGTTAGTAAGGCTCCTGTGAGAAAATGGAGGTTGTTATTGCCTGCAAACTACCCCAATTATCATCTGCTCTCACTTTGTAAAGTAATGTGGGTAGAAACTGTGTAGTAAGTATAATGCTGATCTTAAGAAGTATGTTACAATTTTAAATCCATTTACAGCTTTTGCTTTGGGCATATAAAAAAACGACATTAAAAACTTGTTTCCCAGAAAAATCCTCAACCTTAGAAGGTTAACACATCTCTAAATTAAAACAAACAGTAATCCTAACACTACCAACCAGTTTACATCTCTGAATTATAAAATGTAAACAAGTGATCTTGCAAATTTTATTTTCAAGGATTTGTGCCTTTGTAGTGAAGTTTTCAGCTAGAATAACAACATCAGCTGCCTCGTGTGGACTCGAAATAATTTTACCACAAACGGCTGATTATAACTGCAGCCCTATGCCTGCAGTCCTGACAAGGAAGACTCGCATTTAATAGAGTGGGAATTTTTGCCAGGTGATAGCTACAGGATCAGGCTTCCTGGATAGGATAAAAATCTAAAGCGAATTTTTATTTCATGTTTAAAAGTTTTTAGTAGGTGAAGTGAAAATTCTTGGCCCTCCCAAATGACATCAAAGATTGACGGAGGAAAAAATCAGGAGATTCTTGGTAGCAATATATTTAGCACCTTTCTTGGAATGTAATTGTTACTGGAAACTTTAGGGGTGTATCCATATGCGTTAACCACTCTTATACAGTAAAGTCTGGTTTCTGAACTCATAAAAGTATTACACAATATTCTAACTACCTCATGAGGCCTGATAATAAAATCATAGCATTTCACAATAATTCTAAAGATAAAGAGAATAATCAATTTAAGCTGGAAAAATATTCTACTGCATATGTTACTGCAATTACAATTTCTCTGCATACTGCAGTGATGCTTCTCACAAGGCAAGTATGATAAAAAGAGTATGACATGTAAGAGTTAAAAATACAAAAGTGGCAGGCCTAGGCAAGTAATTGACTCTGCTGAATTTATATATGTGTGTAAAAATTTGATTTAATGATGTCTTTTTCTAAGTATTCATGGGCTGTGTGAAAAATGGGGGACAAAGGGAAGTTACAGTGAAAACAGGTGATGCAGGTCAGGATCAGACATTTTACTGTTGTCTCTTAATAAAATACATATTTTTGTTTTCATCTTCCTGATGCCACCTGTATGCTAAAACAGTGTAGTTTTAATGAAGAGCATTAAATAATGCCATAATGCTCGTAAACAATAATCCTTCTTGAGATGGCAGAGGCACAGCACTATCAGATTTGAAAAAGAGGGAGTTGTGTTACTGAAAATCTATAGCTGTTGCCCAGCCTGTTCTGGAGTGTTTATAAGCAGTTTTGTCTAAAGGTAAGAGAACAGCAGCACTGTCCACCAAAAGCCTATACATTCCTCTTGACAAATACTTTACCACCACCACCTTTTTTTAAAAAAAGACATATATCAAACTAAAATCAAACTGCTGAGCCATTTTTGAGCTAGACAGGAAGAAAACATAAATGACATGGACTAACTAATGAAAATGATGCAACAACTCTACAGACGTTTAAATTATTTATTCTGGCTCTTCTTACATACTAATGTAGTTTCTAATATCATAAGCAGAAAATATAGACAACCAACCATACAGTTATTACAATATTAAAGAAATACTTCAAGTGTAAAAGTTTCTGCATTTCCAACTGAAATACTGAGATCTTTTTCAAAAGGTTAAATACAAAAATTATGGCTCAGACTTGCCTGCAACTCACAGGTGACTTAAAATGATCTGAAAAATAAATTAAGATACTGTTCACCAAAATTAATTCCTAGTTAAGTATTCAGATCAAACAGCAACAAGGACAATAGCTCATACTATCTTTTGAATGTAATTTTAAAACTCAGGCACAGAATTATAGTAATTTTGAGAGCAGAAAGAAAAATTATAGCTCATACAGAAGTCTTTCTGTCTCCCAACTGCACATGTATGTATTAAGTTATAATAAAGAAACCAAGTACTTGCTGAAGGAGAAAAAAAAATCATTTTTACAGTATGCCTGTTCAGCTCTTAACACTTTCAGACTTATTTTCTTTTACCTCATCTCCCTCAGAACACATTTACCACTGACCATCAGATATTTCTAAGTGCTGCCACTGTCTGCCTTGGGACATGAGGGGTGTTCCTTATTGTAACAAGTAAGTCCAAACTGCATTAGAAAAAGCCATTAATGAACTAAAAATATTCCAGGTTGTCACAAACAATAAATATCCATGTCTGAATGTTTTTAGAGGAAGTTAATGTTAAATCTAGGTCCTCCATCTGAGTCGCAATTCAAACAGAAAGGAAACTGTCTAAATTCTTCCCTCCCTTCTAGAATGCAATCCCTACAAACTTCTACAAGCTTTGGAATTCAGGAAAATTAGACCAATACTACAGAAGCATATTGAACTTTATGGAAACAAAATATTTTAAACTCTTTGTAAGGTTCTACACCCACTTCTTCTTTATATAGATATACATGTGGGTAGGTGTGCATACACATCTGCATACATCTGACTTCTTTAAAAACTTAAATATTGATCAGATATTGTGTCATTAACCTAAGTGCCAAGCTACCCACAACCAACAACAATAAAACTATTCTCAGAAAGGATTTTTCTTAGCCTTCTGTAATATTTGCAGAAACAGTTCCATATTTTTAATATTTATGGCAAATTCCTCTGACAGATTTATGTAAAAAACACAGACATACTAAATATTTGTAAAAGTCTTCAAAAATGACTTCACTAAATATGATTAGTGAATACGGTAAAGTATCAGCTATTTTATATAAACATTCAACTTTTTAGACCATTATGCTTTTCTTTTTATAAAGAGGCTGTGCTAACAAATAGGTTTTAAGAACTTACCAAATATACAAAAATATATTTATTTTGAAAATAATATGCTTCAAGGAATATACTCCTAATTTAAATGTGGATGATATGACAAAATATTTGCTTTGAGGACAGGGAGTGACAGAATTAGAGAAGCAAATTCACTCTGTCTGAAATATTTAAGCAATTTAGTGGCTTCCTACTCTAAATCCTACTCATGGTATAGAATATGAAAACTCAATAAGGCTTGACAATAAAGCCAGAGATAGTGCTGTAACTGATAGCCTTGGGTGCAAATGAATAAATGGCTTAAATGCAGAACGTGGACAGCTGATGGCCATCTTGTTTAGCTGCTTTCAGTGGGACTATGGCAATTTAAACCAGCTGAAGGCCTGCCCCACCATTTTCTTGTTCAAACAATTCAATATGATCTCTGCTTCAGGGAGAAAGGAGGACAAGATTTCTAATAAAAGGAATACCACCACCTGATTTTCTGTTTTCTTTATTTTTAAAATAGGCAGAGCTCTAAAAGTCAATAATAATATCCTATTGTAGATGTGGGACTGAAGTCAATAAAACACAGTAAATTCAGTTATGGGAAACAGCTTTGGATGGTTTTAATTATATTTTCCTAGAAAGGCTTATAGAATGTTATTGATATTTGACCTGGAAAATTCTGTTTTCTATTATGAAGTACATAATATCAATACAGCACCATATAAGTCTGCATTCAAAGTCCTTAACCCTTTGCAGGCCCCAAATGAAAGGATAAGCAGGTGGATTTTCTTTTTTTTTTTTAATCCGAGGAAAACAGATGTCATCAAACCTGTCACCTGTCATAAAGCATTAATTCTCCATTGCAGTAAACAAGTAATGAGGTAACACCATCACATTCTAGCATGATGAAGAAAGAGAGCAGACTATTCATTTTGTCTATAACAGTTGTATGCTAACTGCTAAGATACCTTTTATTTTACAGCTGCCTCATTCTTTCACTCTCCTAAAGCCAGCTCATCTGCCTGGCACCCCTGGAAGCCTCTGTCCTCTGTCACCTGCTAAGTGCACATACCAGTTGATTGAATCCTTTATTAAATTAGATGCCGAATTAAAAAAAAAAAAAAGGGGGGGGCACTATACAGTATGAGCAAAAGAATCCAGTTTCTCAGAACTATAAATTTCAAATCCATCTGGTCTGGGAAGGGGACAATAAAAATATATGGAAAGTGATTAAGAAGTACTCCACGATACCCACTCTAACTACCACGAGTCCTGTGGGTCCATCCACCCTGTGCACTCATACCACAGCTAAGCAGCTCCAGGAGATGCATAAATGAATATCATTGCCTCAAGTGAATGTAAGAGAGAGCAGATCCGCAGTCACTTGCCCAAGGCAATGCTTTAAATCAGTGTTAGAACTGGGAATTAAATTCCCAAATCAATCTGCTTTCCTGGATCAGGCAGCATTCACTAGATGGCAGCACAAAAAAAAAAACCCAAAAAAACAAAACCAAAAACAAACAAACAGAAAAAAGCACACAAAAGCAAAATTAACAGTTTGGTGTAAATGGAAAATTATTTCAAGACAGGAGCATTGTGACCAGGCTAACAACAGCCAAATAAATGCATTCAGGCTCAATCAGAGCACTCACCAAAAATGGGACTGCTGATAATCCCCAAAGAAAAGTGGGTAATTTAAAAGCCCTGGGCATTATGAGCACACCAGTTCAAGAAAAACGCAGGCACACTGTGGCCAACAGTAACCACTTCATTACTTAGAGTAGATATATTCTCTATGTACATATGTTTGTATATATATATACACACACACACTCACATAGACATAGAATACAGCTCTCCATGATGATTCAGTAAGGTTAGAAGTGAAAAGGAGCTGCACAGTACTTGAAAGGATGACAGAAACGAATGGAGACAGCAAGACTCAGATGCATGCCCCAGTCAGACATTGGCAGGATACAGAAAATCAGAGTTATAAATATAGGTTAGAAATAAACAGGAGTCACTGGTGCAATAGGCCGAGGGAGTTGTTTCAACACCTTGGCATGCTATGCAAAATGATCTTTAAAATCCATTTAAAAGGGAACCTATAGTGAGAGTGAAAAGGCAGCAAACATAAACGAATAAAGGAAACAACCTCCCACCCGGTTAATGCTCTGCTGGGTTATGTCCTGCACCAACACAGCCTCAAACTGATACCAAGGGGGCACCAACACACAAAGCGATTTTTCTTTTTCTTTTCATTTTTTTGTTTTAAATACCAAAACAAGGTTTCTTAAGAGCCACAATTAAAATGCAACTGTTAACCCTAAGAAGGCAGGGAAGCAAATTTTTATGAGTGAAGTTTTATTCATAACTCAGTAATACAGGAGTTCTTTCATGTTTCTCAAGAAGCTTTAAACTAACCAGCTTGATATTTGTATGGATTACACATCTGGGAGCGGCTTGAAAATGCCATTTGCTGAAAATGTAAGTAAAAGGCTCTTAGGGTAGTTTTTGATGCTTGAGGAAGTCTTTGGAGAGACCATATACAGTGATTATAAGCGCAGGGACTAAATTCAGTCTTGCCCTCAGACTGTAACAGTATCAGTCTTTGGAAGTGTGAGATGTATGGCATTTGGGTAAACACACTGGACCAAGCCAAAACACAACCCAAAATGTAGATGAGACCACATGGCGAGTTCAGAGACAACTCAACAACAGCACATCAGGGGATGGTTATGACCTGTAAGACAGGATGTAAAAAGGCACAGTTAAGCCTGGGTGAAAGAACCAAGAAGTAGGAATGCGCAGAGCTACCAGAGCACCCTTTAAAGAATACAAATCCTGCTCATTTACCACAAGCAAATGGAGATCTGCATGTCAAGGAAGGGATCAACGGAACAAGCCAACTGGGGCAGAAAGACTGCAGTCTGAATACGGAGCTAACAGGCTCCAGAATGTGTTGTCCACATTTCACCCTCACCTTTGCTACTGACCCAGCACCAACAGCTGTTTATCCAAAGGAACAACACTTTTATTTGTTATGCCTAAATGCCCAGCTCCTGGCATCATTTTGGTTTTCATGAAGAAAAAGCCCTACATTCTCCACAAAGAAGAAAGGTGAAGAAGACTTGAAAATGTTAACCCTCAAGAGTTAGAACCGAAAACCATGAATTGTTCCTGTGCCATGCCTGCAGCTGTGGCTGGCATGCTCCAAATACCCCTCCAGGATATGCCAGGCGGGAAGGCCACTGGTCTTATGCATGGCCTCAGGAGAGAGCAGATTTTTGGGATCCTGGTTTGGCGCCCAGACAAAATTTAGTCATGGTCCAGATCGAGACCAGAGTTCCCCACTTAAATCTCTCTTCTGCAGGCACAACTGTCATGTAAACAATAATTTAAACCCCATTTTCTTTGGTAACATTTTTAGGAGGAGAACAATAAGATGGCATGTGTGGCTGCAACCCATCTCAGCCACCCGTGGGAACAGAGCAAACAACTAACTTTTTTTACATCATTGTTTGCTGTTGACTTAAAAGCAGAGATTCTTTTTTCAAACAATTTTTATGGGTAGTCAGTGTGTCCTGGACAAAGATTAAGATCCACGTAAACTACAGATTAGTTTGGAAAGTTCAAGTGTCATAAATCAGTTTGATCAGAAATTCTGAAAAAGTAGCATAAAGCAGCAATGATGCTTATTGACAGAGCAAACTGAAACCCTTTAAACAAAAGCAACTATTCCTGAAAAGTCAATTATGCACTGTCATTTTTAGTAGCCAATATTCAAGACAGAACATGACAACACACCAGATGTTACCAGCTGCAAATCTTACCTCAGTCCCAGGAGAAGGGAGAAAAACAAAAACTTTAGATTATGTGCAATATCATACAGACAATTCAAAACAGATTGAGTAAAGGATGAGGAGGTTTAAACAGCTACTGAAATCATAAGCTCAGCTGAATGACAATGTATATGTTACACTAGTTTCCTCTTCCAAATGCAATACAAGGTGTTGATCAAAATCTTATGAAAGCTTTAAAAACCTGTGCTGTAGTTAACAAAGATGCTGTGGTAAGTCATGAATACCTGGGTTCACACTGGTGTTAAAACTCCTCTCCAGCAACAAGAGGTGCTTTGCAAGAAGGATTCAAATCTTTGGAAAGCACATCCTCTAAAATATCATGCTTCGGGACCCCTGGGTCCTAAGGATCTTCAGTATTATAGCAGTCAGCTGTATTTTTATTTATGAGTTTTAAATACTAACTACTGTAAAAGCTTCCAAGCCTAACAGTAAACTGCTTACACAAGATCAAAGCTTTCATGTTTTTTTATTTACGTACCTGATCAAAAAATATATCATTGCTAGCCTTTAAGATGCCTGAGAGCTATGTTCCTCTTAACAAGAGCTCTTTCTCTAGTCCCAGTACCTGAAGGGAATGTGAAATATTTCTACTCTGAGATGTTACCTAACATTAACTGATCTAAAGTTCATGTTCCTACATGTTCCTTAGGACAGGCCACAGAGTAGTGCTGAAAACTAGCACCTCCATCTTAAGATATATATAATAAAAGTCAGCAGGTGCTGCAGTGACTTCTACTCCATAGGCAAGACTCTTTACAACAATTTAAATAAATTATTGTAAAATTAAAAGATTTTTCATGTCACCATCCAAAGGTCCTTCAGTATTTTCCTTTACAGATTACAATTTACCTTTTCCACCACAGTAGAGAACAAAAGCAGAAAAACATACAGTGGAAAAAAAGGAGCAACAAAAAGACAGCCTTGCCTAATTCACAGAAATGTGTTTATTTACCAAAACATTTTGATTAAAACATATCTTCTACCTGTGGTTCATACTACTCATGGTCCAAAAGAAAACAAGAACTACTAAGAAACATGATGAGAAAACACAGAGTGGACACAACTTTGTATAACAAAAGCACCTTTTCCTTAATCTTCCTTTGAAATGGTTCAATTGTGCTTAGGAAAAAAAAAAACAATAAAAAAACCCCAAAACTTAAATCTTCAACTTTCAGAAAGTTATGACTGGCTTTATCTTCAAACAAGAAAGATCCTTTTAAGTTGCATTTCAAGACTTTTTAATGAAACTACACAAATTATTGAGCTTTGAAGATTAATTGAAACTGTACAAAACACCTGCAACTTTTCCTCTGGATTTAGTCCTGAAGAAAACTATGCTGAAATTAAATTCTGGTGCATTTTACAGTATAAACGTAACAGACACACACTTTCTGTACTGGGAAAAAGCTCCAGCTGCTACGTACTGCTTGTTCAGGTGCAAGACACTTTTCTGAGAAGACTATGTTCACCAGGGTGCTGCCTAAAGCAAAACACCCAACTTCTACAGAGGGGAAAAAGTAAGTTTTCCTCTCCCATTTACCTCTCTTCAGTATTGAATATCATAATATTAATTAATGCATAACTTAATGCAGAATTCCGCATTGGAAACACCAGGAAGAGCAACAGATTCAGCTGTTTTTCTTCCCATGGTCAAAGGTTCACCAGCCAGCCTCAGTACACCACAGGGTAAGAGAATCATGGTCTGCCAGAAGTATCAACACTCTTGAACAACCTAATTTCAGTTACTAAAATATATTCCTTTTCCATAGGAAATAAACTACTTAGGTATGTATATACATTCTGAATTCAAGCTACCAAAATAGGGTGACCCACTCAAGGCTGAGCACACCTTTCATCACTTCCTCATAACCTGTAGGCAAAAACAAGTGTAGAATTGGTTGTAGTTCTGTCAAATTGCTACATGCTCTCTGGCATTTGTCTGCAGATGCCAATATTTATTTTATAAATCTGGAATGGTTGGTGAAAACTTTGTAATAGCACATTTCCCATATCTTAACCCCGAATCATACCTTGTTTTGAGTGATTGTCCTCTGCCTCTGTATCTGAGATAATTAATTTTGGTGTTCCAGAGATGGCATATGCACTTTGTTCACATATGTGTTGTATTATCACCTTGCATGAAAATAGTTATGACTGTGATATTAAAAGACAAAAATTTTTATTAGCTACCTCCAGTCAAATGAAAAAATCAAACTGAGTAGTAAAATCTATGCCTAAAAAGGCAACCGCTGAAAATATTGGGATTAAATGATCACTCTCAACTTATTCTTTCCTAGACCACAGTCCTAACTGAATTTCCTACCTAGGACAGGTATCAGATGGCTAGATATGGGGAAACCAAGAAAATTACTGCATATGACTATCAAGGTAAAAGAGAGGCTTGAGGGTCAAGGTGTTCAAAAAACCTAAGAACAGAGAGCCAAAGGGTAGTTTCAACCAAGGCATCTCTAATGCCATTTTTCTCTGTCTGGAGACAGGACAGTAAAATTGAGTGGAAAAAGGTCCTGTCACACTGTTAGGACTCCCCCAGTCAATCTTCCTTCTCATGGCACTCTGTGTATTCAGCCTGGCAAAGGTTAACAGTAGGTTCCTTGATGCCATGGGTGTGTTAAGCAAGACAGACCTGCTATGGTTGTCCTTTCACTGTATCTCATCCCAGTGGTTATACTATAGAAATGCTGAACAAAACCTCAGGCATCTCTCTTTTTACAGCTAAGACCTGATGGGTTAAGAAAGTTTTCTGAGCAACTGCAAGTCTGCTATGGGAGAAGGAATATTACAAATAACAGATTGTAGAGGTGTGAAAAAAACATCAAAGCCTTATACATCCCTACAACTCCAAGGCAAAGCAAAAAACACTGGTAAGTTTCTAATGCAGATTATACAAGGATAGGATAGGATAGGATAG
>LXPA01020627.1:12486-29781 GCA_001655095.1 Phylloscopus trochiloides viridanus
GGATTAGGATTCTATTTTGAGAAAGCCCTTTCTTTAAAACCAAGATGAGGAAATTTATAAAGCATAGTCTGAGGAGTAAACCCATCAGCTGTGGTCAGGAATCAGTGGGTATTGCTACACAGCTGCAATGATGTAAAGAAAAAAACAGTAACTGTAACTGTACGTTAGAACTTGTATCTGATATATAACATCCTGGAAAAGATAAAAGATCATCTCAGCAAGCTTGAATGTCCCCTCTGCAAAAGAAAGATGAACACTTTTGTAGAAGGTTACTTCAGGGTCATTTTGGTATTGACAATTTTTCACTCAAGGAAGAAATTATATCCAAAAACTGAAACACAATATCCCATTTCAATGTAATTTCCTAATAACTATGTAAATAATTCACAGCAGTACCCCATGGTGAGGCAAAGCAGACAGCTCTTCATACTTTATATATTCTATGTGCCAATTACTTTTTTTAACCTTGTGCTACCACTGGACTCAGAAGGTGGTAAGAAAGCACATGAAATAATAACGTACTCTCCAAATATCCTTATGAAAGCAGAATATGCAATCCCAGAGAAAGACCCAATTAACAACTTTGCTTTTAGATCTTTAAAGACGCAATACAACGGCACTCATTTGATTCACAGAAATTACATTAAGCTTTTCTCTGGTACATATGACCAATGTGCTTTCCGTGCCAGAATTAAATCAACTACATGTTATAATGTTGACTGATATATAAAATGGTTATGAACATGAAAATAGTAAACTGAGAATAAAAAATCTATCTAGAATGGGGAAAAGGCTCAGAAGTTGTGGTGCAGGCATGACTGGAGTCAGATAAGGAGAAAGGAGGCTCTTAAGAATTCATGTAAGGGGGCATTCATGTAAGGCATATAGGATTTTATACCCTGCTCCTGTATGAATTTGCTCAATAAAGCACAGGACCTAATCTATTTAGAGAGTAGCTCTTCATTTTTAACATGATAATATGAATGCTTTTCCTGATGCACAAGATTAAATTAGGAGTCTGAATAACTAAATAGTGACAGCTCTATAAGAAGAAAAATGGTTGTGGCAACAGCTTGTAGAGTCAACAGGAACTTAGCAATAATAAAAGCAGAAAGCTACACTTACAGCACAGAACAGGAGAAAAGGATTTTGTTTATTGGTACATATCTGAGAGGTGTACAAATGTTAACTGGTGCCAAATCAGAAGGGTAATTAATGCCTGGAAGGACAGAATGTCTTACTACCTCCCTCTTCCCTCCAAGAACAGGTATGCTTTGGGACTCTGTGCCCACTTTGATGCTCCAGGATTAATTAATTAGTTAAAGTTATTAGATGCTCAATCCCAGGATTTCTGGAATTTTCCAGCCACGTGTGGAAAGAGTTCATGATTAACCCACAAGCAGTAATGCAAGACAGTGATGAAGTCTGAAGAGGCTTGTCTGGATATGTGTATCCCAGATGATGTTGCTGACATGATGACAACTGCCCCAGAATGAACCTATGAGTTAAGGACAACACATTAAAAAAGTGTTTGTATGTACAAAAATGGGAGGGTTTGCAGTTTTAAACAGACAGCATATTATTTAGTACAAGTAGTACTAGGAACGATGATTGCACAAATAATTCATAACCCTACCAGGAGGAATTAGTTGGCATGAAAGCAGTACCAAGAAAGGGACATTCTACGTATTTCCTCAACTTAGAGCTCTGAAGCTTTGCAGACAAAAGTTACCCTATATCTGATCATATTTAACAAAAGAATGCTGAAGTTGAAAAATCAAGATGTAGTATATTTTGTCTTGAGGGGCACTGTTATGAGGGTTGGACACTAACAAATACACACAATCTGAGACCAATGTAAAAGGCTTATACACAAGAGCAAAAAGCTAGCTCTGCCTTTCCTAATATTTACAGGTAATTTAAATACAGCAGATGTACAGAGAAAGTCATAGGTTACTGTTGCTATAGTTATAAGATTATTTTTCTTAAAATCCCTAAGTAATTCCAGCACTTGTCAAAGGACTTTTGAATTGGAAGAAAAAATATATTTGTGCATACAGAACAGGAGAAGGAAACTCCTGCACAATGCCTTTTCAATCAGACAACAAAAATACTCTGAACCAAGAGGAATTTTACCAAGTGCATGAGCCACTGAGCAGTGAAAGCAAAAGCTATTAAATCATAAATTCAAGGCAGTAAATCACAGTTCCCTTAATATCTGGCTTTGTGGGAAACAAAACAAAACAAAACAAGACAAAACAAAAACCCAACAAAAACCAAACAAAAAAACGGGGAGAAATTCTCTAAACCAGAGCCTGGTATGCCAAGAATTTTGTAAAAGAGTGCACACACCAATGGCAAAATGAACACTGCAGTGGACATTTAATGACACTAGAAATGTCTCTGATCAGCACTAGCCAGGAAAACACCTTGTCATGCAGCAAGCTAGAACACGACACTTAAGTGAACAGCAGAGTTCACACTCCAATTCTTCATTATATTAGTCTGAATACAAAGGCACCACGCTTTTTCTCTAAATTACTTGATATTTATTCTTTCCACTACAGTAGGTGGAAAATTGCAAAACAAAAGAAAAATGCTAACAGAACCCAAACAAGAGACATACAACCCTGTAATATTCCCCTGGACTCCCTGTGCTTCCTTCACTCCTACAGACTCTGTTTATATGTATATTACAGACCAATCCTGTGGATAGTTAAAGTAAACATGGAGCAAGTAATTTGACTGAGGCCAGTGAGCATGCTAACAAGCACACAGTCACACAAACAAATGTTTGCAGGTTGAGTTTGACAATAAAAATGTATTAACTCAGATCTCTTAAATTAGTTACTCCAATTAAATTTTAGCAAGGTACATGCCTCCACTAATTGGAATATGGACAACATGCAAGATGTCTATTGCCTTCTGGAGACTGAGGAGCTCCGTTCAGGACTTTGTCTTGTGGAAGGTATCAGATCAATGTAGTGCCATGCCAGGAGCTGGACAACTTTATCTTATCTCAACAGAAGCATGGTAACAGCCTTTTAATAAACAATAGGCATTGGTGTGAAACAGGTATTACTCATTTCTTCTTCTATATTTTACCCCTTTGTCTTACTGGAAGCTGAACAATCCCTAACATAATTAACAGCTTTAAAGAGACAGGTGAATCACATCCTCTGCATAGGAAAAGGAGTGTTGCACTTAGTTGAAGAACTTAAAGATCCATTTTACATTGCTATGTATGAGAACTAGGATGAATGAAACATAAACAATGATAAATGCAAACAAGACTCTCAGTTACAGGGTCAATTCTACTCCACTGAGGTGCAAGGCAGAAACACGCTTTTATCATCAATCTCCTTATCCCAGAACAGGTCCGAATTATTCTGCTGAAATCCATGCACGGTTTCTGAGGAAACTTAGGGACATTAAGGAGGGGATTCACAAAGGCCAGCACACCAACTCAGAAATTGCCTCAATTAGCCCAGGTGAAACGAGATGAACTCAAGCCCTATCTCTTTCTGGGACTTAGAAAAAGTTTTTCCAACTACTGGAAAGGACTTTATCCTACTCAAACTTCAATATACGAGCTCCTTCTTGGAGCTGTGCCTCCACAAAATATTTACAAACACAACTGAGGAGGCACTGCTTATATAAACCATAGATGAGCTTATTAGGGAAGTGTCTAAGACGTTAAGTCACAAGTCCTACCTGTTACACTCTGGGGTGATATCAACATGACATTATTCCATGTGAAGAGCTGCACCTTGCTGCCAGCAGCTGGCAGGGATGCAGCCCTGTCTGACAGGCGTGTGCTGCGAACACCCACAGGATTCGGCGCCATGGGTGAAATCGTGGGAGAAAGGCCTGGCCGTGCCTGCCAACAGCAGTGCTGAGCGAGGCCCTGCACTGCTTGGCACAGCTGACAGGCAGCCTGGGACCTGCCCAGAGCAGCCTCCAAAGGGTCCAAGGTGCCCCGACAGCAGGAGCTGCAGCATCTGGGCACCTGGCTGAAACACAACCAGCAGCTTGCTGGGGAACAATTTAAGGCTCCCCATTTAGAATCCAGGTGCCGGCAAGAGGAACGCCCTGAGAATCCTGAGTTCATTTCTACTGCAAACAGCTGGATAGCATTTCTAGCTATAACCTGAAGTTGCTTTTAAAACAAGCACTTAGCAGATGTACTCATAAGATCCACCATGAGCACATTAACCAAGGGGATGATAAGAGTGTTTTGCCACCCTGACCGCAGCAATCGCTGGTCAAGAATATGAATATTAAACTAATCTTATGTGGGATGTAGCAGAACTGGATCACCGGGAAATAAATGAGTTTTTAATTAAATAGAAAAGGAGCATGAATAAAGAACATGTCACTTTCAAAAGCTGAGCAAACAAAGCCATTACCTACAGTGAATAAAATCATAGTTAAATAAATATTTTCGTCACATATAAATACTAAAAAGTACTAGCTTTCCTTTTAATTCCATCTTTTCTTTCTCAATGGTTACCTTGCTAAGGATTCCTATGCCCCTGCTTAAAGCAAGTACCACCTGCCTGTGGAGAGAGCCTACCTGCCACCAGAGCCAGCCAGAGATCCCTGGGGCTGGCAAGGGACTTAGTCAGTCCTTTACCTGTCAAAGTCCTTTCATTCATTCCTAGCATATAGTTTATTAGAAAAATCAAAAATTGAAACAGGCTGTTCATTAAAAAATTTAACATACTGTTAACTACAAATGAAAGCTAAGACTTTTCAAAGCATATGCCCAGGACTAAAATCTTCTTTAAAGCCAAGGGGAGCTTGCCCTTGAACTTGACAGGAGAAGGGTTGAGTGATCTTGGGTTAACAACGAGTACTTTTGAAAATTCCAGGCAAAGTGATGAAACAGTAAGATTAAGAAGGCTGACAGAAGAAGTGGTGCACCAATTTATTTACCCTGACCCAGTGCATTAATGCTTATTTCCTGCACATACAAACCCTATAGCATAAATCAAATTGGCTCATTCTCTAAATGTACATTGGAAAGAACATCGAAGCTTCACTTCAGTTTGCAGCAGTGGAGATCATCAAAACACATGTAGAACTGCTTGCCAATACAACAATATATGAGGTTTTCTCATTTGCAAGAACAAATTACTCAGTTACAAGTTTTCTCAGTTACTCTGGAGCATGTGTTAGTGTGTATGTGAGGGGTACAAGGGACATTAATTAGCATCAACGAATTTATTCACAGAAAAAGCAAGAGCAGGAAAGAAAAAAAAAGAAACTGACAGTATACTGGAACAATAGCCTAATGGGAAAAAGAAGCAACAACATTGGTTTTCTGTTTACACAATTGCCAAGTAGATAAAAGTTGGCTTTAAAAGTCTTGTATACAAAAAAATAAATCTTCTAACAAGATAAACTGTATCTCTTGGAGGTAAGGAGTAATACTTGGGGGCTCTAGTTCTCCTTCACATAAACAAATATATGACTCTAAACAGATCTGGAATGAAAACTTAGTTGCATATGGCAGTGCAGAGAGGGCTTCAAGATACACTAACCATGTGTAATTAACTGCATCCTAGAGCAACCTCCTGACCTTTGCCATCCAAGTGATATTTCCTGGTGAGAATTAAGTCACACCACTGCTGATATTCTCAGTTGACAGGCAAAAGGAGTGTACAGTCTAAAATAGTAATAGCTTTCCAGATGTGGAAGTTATTTTTCTTTGAAGGTCAAGTCATGCTGCCACGTCAGTGCAGGGAAGACATCATAGCACCCATTCTTTCACCAGAGAGGACATTTTAGTTATCAGTGGCAAGACCCTTGTCCTGCTCTGGTCAACAGGAGTCTGGCCTCTGACTTCACTGGAGCCAAGACTTTTACTGAGAGATACTACCTAGCATTTTCACTGACTTTGGGAGGTTATGCAGCCTCCACAACCCAGATAAGTTAAGGTGAATGTGTTGTCTGCTTGGTTGGTTTTTAAATAGTATGCATAGAGTTAGTTTCTGAAAGATAATAGATTTTCCAGTGCAATAAAAATACAAAAATTAAACAAACACTTTCAGATGATGTACAAGGCAACTGTGAAGGCGCTAAAAGAGAAGCTGGTCAGCTCTGAAGGAGAATATTAATGAAGAAAAAAATTCATAAAAATAAGTCTATAGAATCTTAAATAGAAAGTTTTCTCAGTTACTCTGGAATACATATTAGCATGTATCTATGGGCCACAAGAGTCATTAACTACTGTTGACAGAATGCCTATATTGATGACATAATGCAAAAATAACAACTGCATATTCTTTTTTTTATGCTTACAAATGGCTTTATCAAGCTGCAGGATCAAGTCCTTACAAGAAAGTTTCCAGTCTGCTCCAGAAAACAATTAGCACTGTCTGTACAAAGCTTCTTCAATGCCTGCAAACAAGACCAACCGTGGGAAGTTGGCAACAACTAACAAAAGACCTCAGGAATATAGAGGACTACATCTCTGCATGTTTTTGGAAATATAAAACATGGGCACAATTTTATCATATTGTGATGCAAGATGAGGAAAAATATTGACAGAGAATTAAGGCATTTTGTCTAATGGAAGACTACAGGTAGTGAACTCTGTAAGCCATTTGGAATGGACATACTCCAAGATGAGAAACAGTACTATAAACTCTGGGAAATAGAGATACTTAAATAACCAAAGGAAAAAAAAAGTATTTATTTGCATGTAGCAGCATCTCTCATATGATGCCCATCTACATCTATATGGGTGTATGAATATAGAATTCTGAGAAGAAAGGATTCCAAGATGCCAGGTTCCATTAATGGACAAAACCACCTCATTCCCTGGCCAGAGAAGGCTACATCTGTATCAGCAAGCAGTACATAGCAATAGGAGAGTAGTTATACACTGATACAGATTATGCTGAGGATCTGGTGTTCAGACTACACACAGCTAGAAGGTTTCACTTCTAACTGGTTCTAGTATGGTCCTATGGACCCAGAGACCATTTTCCAGTTTAGATTCACCTGAAAGAAATCTAATTCAAAAACTCCCATTCACTTAAAAAACACATTCCTAATCTGAAGTCACACATACACATCCAAAGTACCCTGTGTCAGCAGCAATTGTATTTGGAATAAAAACCTATATATTGAGCTCAGAGAGTCTGACACCAAAGTCACAGACTTACAGAAAAAATTAGGTTGGGAGGGACTTTTGGGGATCATCTAGTCCAACCTCTAAGTAAGGCCAGTTTCAAAGTCTGATCAGGTTGCTCAAGGTCTTGTACTGTTAAGTGTTAGGTGTCTCTGAGGATGCAGATTCCAAATCCTCTTTAGGCAATCTACCTGGTCTGCAAACTCTCGTGGTCAGTGCTTAACTGTCACGTGAATTTTTAAAATTCGATTCAATCACACTTTCCCTCACTACAATTTGTGGCTGCCACTTGTTTTCCTTTTGCAACACACCCACAGGAAGCATCTGACTCCATGTTTTCTGAGTCCACTTGGTCTTCCATCCTCCAAAACCAAACTCAGTTGTTTCAGCCTTTCCCTGTAGCTTACATTGAACTAATCATTTTAGCAGTGCTCCACAGGACTCTAGTTTATCAATCTTTCCCTTGTACTGGTGTCATAAAGCGAGACAGAGTATTTTAAATACAATCTTCGAATACCAAGTATAAGGGAATAATCACTTCCCTCAGCCTGCTTGCTGGCTTTGCTCTTGCTGACAGAGTCTTTTGTGTGGTTAGTCTTCATCATCATACTTGTCAAGACAATGACCTTTTTTTTATCCAGATTTGCAAATGGCCAATCAGTGCCCAAATTGTGTTATTTTGTGGAAATTTTGTATCCCAGGTGCAAGACTTTACACTTCCTTCTCCTGAACACCATGAGGTTCTCGCTGGCTTTTCTTTCTGAAAAGCTATTACCATTCATCTAGCCTGCTAGGGTCCCTCTGAGAGGCAGTCCCACCCTTCTGTGTCAAATTATCCCCAAGGTCTGGAGTCATCCTGTTTTCCAGCTTCAGGAACCATTCAGAAGGTCACAGAATACTAAGTGACAAGGGAGCAAACAAAGATAATTCACCTACAAACTTCCTGAAAATACAGTCACTCCCATCACCTGGATCTCTGACAAAGCATTGGTCCCACTGTCAGCCACAAGAAACATAATTTCTGACTAGTCACCAGTTAGATGGACATCAAAGCTGCAACCATGATCCTCTTAGACTGGTGGTCTGACCTTTCTTTCAATCACTGTGCAGGTCATCCATTCAATCCATACCTTCCCAGCTACTCGCAAGAATATATGAGACTGTGCTGAAAGCCTTGCTGAAGTCAATTAAATGAAATCTGCTGCTGTCATTCACAGAAGCAGCTATTTTATTATAGAAGGCAAGAATCAAGTTGGTTAAGCTTGATTTACCTGTGGTGTGCCCAAGGTGGCTGTTCCCTGTTACTTTACTGCATTTTGTGCATTTGGCTTACCACAGCCTACCAAACACGACTGAAAACAGCCTCTCAAAGACCTAGTCTGGCTCCCTCACCTCTCTCAGATACATCCCATCCAGTTCCATGGATTTGTGGAGAACACTGCTTGGACTCAATACCTTCATATGGGATCACTGAGCCCTACAGTCATCCTTAATCTGCTGAAGTACCATTATAACCACATGAGAGAGTAGCAAAGTCTGATGATTGGTCAGATCTTGGCAACCTCTGTGATCGAGTCCTTGGGGAAGCAGCAAATTTTGGAAGGCATCAAGTCTGGTCAGCATAGGGATGTCTCCACTTCCTGTACCAGGGAGTCTTCAATACCAGTTACCCATTGCTTGCTCTTAGTGGCACTGGATAAGAGCAGTCGATCAGGCACGGCTGGTCTAAACACCTCTCTTGCCAGAACTCACTCCTCCTTTCTTGTTTCCAGGTCTTCATGTTTTATTAAATCTATATTATTATTATTATCATTATTATTATTATTATCATTATTATCATTATCATTATTCTCACATATTTGTGTTACTGAGTACAACACCAAGTATGGGTATATCTTTCCATTAACTTATCTGAAAGAAACTGCTTGAGGATGGAAACACTACTTCCTAACACTGATGCCTAAGATTCAGGCTTCTCAAAGTGAAAGTGTAAGATGTAAGCAGCATAAAGCCAGCTACTTATGAACAGAGCAAAAAAAAGAAAGCAAGCAGATACTCCTTAAATAGAAAGAAAAAGAAGAAAAAAAAAAATCTATGCACACATTAAACTAAAAATACATACACAGAATGCTCCATAGTACCAGAGAAGTCAATTACTTGTCCATGTTGTGATGCACACGGTTAATATTCAGTGTGTACACAAACCTTTAATGCCAGACTTCACAGATCTCACTGTGGTCAGGAACACAGCCAAAGCCATAAATGTAACACTCGATTTTCAGGGGAGATGGGAATGTGGAAAAGAGTTTGGGAAATTCTCCTACGAGGATGCCTTTGAATTGCTCCAGATAACCAGAGAACATTTCCTGTAGCCTCCAGGCATTAGGATGTGGCAAAAGGGCATTTCTTCATATCCAGGTCAACCAAGGGAGGTCAAGGCTGCTAAGCCCATCCCTTTCCTTCAGACATACACGGGAGGAAACTCCCCCTTCTGCCACTGGACTATACAAGAGACAGGAGGGAAAGAGAAGAAAGAAAAAAACTACTGTCTTCTGTCCACCATTTTAGAGAGAGAAAAGGGATTCCTCAGCTGCTTTTCCTACCTGACACCTAAATGGAAAAGGCAAGAGGTCAGGCTGTTTCCTCACTGCATTTAGATGGGAGAGGAAGCAGGATAGGAAGAGGCCAGGAAGCAGCCAACAAAAGGTAAGAAGAGATACTAAAATTCCCCATGTACTAATGCTTTTGCATTTAAATCCAAATTCTTAGAAATCCACAACCCAGCTGAGGAAAAGGACTTTGGGAAAGTGGGAGGGGATGGAAGGATGCCTGGCTTTCTCAGCATAAGCACATGTTTTCCTTTGTTTTGCATTTGCATGCTTCATCCAAAGTGGTGCACAACATGAAGCTTTATATAGCTATACGACAACACACTTCCCACACATCCAGGGAAAAACCTCAACTACACTAAAATTTGTTTAAATGAACACTCAAATCTAGCAGGACACTAATGTTGATTAGGTACCACAACAAAATGATGCATTAGAAAATATTCCCTGCCTAGTTGTGAGAGTACAGCTTTCCCATAGCAATTCTGATGCCCTAAATTCACTAACATTTACCAAATAGCAGCAGCTGTTCCAGGATTCCTTTGGCAAACACCGTATCTCACTTTTTTGTTCTCAGTATGCTGCAATTTCCTGTGGAATAAAGAAGTCATCTATACTACAAAGAGATGCAATACTAACACTTTTAGAAGTAAATTATTTTACAGCACATGTATTATGGAGAGAAATATAATATCAGACTGAGAAATTCCCAAGCAGAGAGAGATTAGAAAAACAATCTGATAAACAAACACCATCAAAACTTGTATTCTTTTTATTCAGTGCAAAAAATATTGGGTAATTGTTGCTGTTTGCTGTTCCTAGAAAGAAGGGAATTCTGTTGCCAACAGCTGTAGTTTTTCATAGGAATTATAAGACTATATTGAAGATTTATGTTCCTGACAAAGGCATAAAGTTATCCAAACTAGGGCAGAAAAACCAGAACAGTCTTTTCCCAATGAAACAGACACACATTACTTTTGTTAACTCTTGCTATGGCAGAAGTTTTGATCTTCAAAACCAGAAACTCATGCTGTGGTTGATGTTTATAATGATTAAGTCTTGCAATGCCACTCCGCACAGGGTGAACTGGCTTATCACAGGTTGTTATACAAGCCAGAAAGATACCTTATCACCTTTAAATCAAAGTCATAAATACTTACCTTTAAACCTACTTCTTGAGATTTAGGGGTTTTACAACTATGCTTTCCCTAGCTTACGAGAAGGTTTCCTCAAAGCTGTGGCCATCTGACACATCCATAGGAGAGAGGAGAAAAGGGACTCTAGGCAAAAGGCTGTCCTTGCATAAAGTAAATAAGCAAGGAGAAGAAATCTTGGGTCTCTTTGCATCAGTTACACAGATGCAAGTGGCCCTACCTGCCTGAATATCACCCTCCTGATTCTCATGGAAAAACTACTCCTCATGCACCACAGGATTAAGGTCTTCCGTGTTCAATGGAACTACATCAGATAACAGTATATAGAACTATTATTTTTAAGTCAAGTGACATTCAGCAATAAAACTCAGGATATCAGAGGTTTTAAAGTTCATTTATTTGCAAGCAGCCAAACAGCATGGTCTGGGTTGAATCCTGGGGCAATTTACAGTTCCACTCTATGCTGTTCCATGAACATTACACTGAGTTACACAACTTGGGAATCAATAAATCCATTGCCTTGAAAGAATTTGCTCAAAGGCTCACAATGAGTCAGTGGCAGCATTTGCCTAGATCTCCAAATCTGGCTTCCATTTTGCAGTTGCTTGGTCCACCAGATCATATTTATATAACATCAACAAAAATATTTTTATTTCTGACTTTCTGAAATTGCTGTTTGTTTGATTTGTTGGTTTGGGCTTGTTTTTTTATTAGGAAAAGAAAATAGACTAAAAGTTTCTAAATAATTACAGTTGTGATTTTTTTTTAACAAACTATACTCCTCATCTGAAGGAAGGATAGAATGCCAAATCTCTTTAAACAAAATGCAAAATAATTCAAAGACCTACACAAAAAAATCACTGTGTGCACATGCCAGTTTTCAGGTTCAGATAGACATAATCTAGTAGTCTATTTAATTACTGACTTTAAAAATCCTACATATAATCACTGAGAGGCAAAAGACTAAAATAAAAGCTTCCATCAAGGATCAATTTGCTACTACTCCTTAGTCCTGCAAAAGGGTCTGTAAAAACTGAGGATATTTTTCTTAACAGAATTTTAATTGAGCATAAGCAAGTGAACAGAAAGCATTCAATTTCCACAGTATTTATGAAAAGAAAAAGAAAATATCTGGGGACATAAATCTCCATTTAAAAAGTTTTAGGGTCTAAAAGAAGGATAGCGTATATATGGCAAGATTTTTCACCATAAATGGCTCCTTTAAAATAAATTACCATTGACAAATAATCAGTTATAAGAACAGTTTCCAATATGGCAGAAGTTAACTTATCTACCACGGCACTAGAAAACACACTTAATTTTAAATGTGCTTATAGTTTTATTACAGCCAATGGCTTTTTCCTTGCTTAAGGCTAAGCATATGTTCATGTACTCCGCCAAGACAAAAGCTTCCAAGTTGTTAGAATGCAAAGAGAAGCTTTTTATCCCAAACCACATTTTCTTGCATGCAATCAGGGCTGATGCTTCCACCATAGTTTCCAATTCATTCCAGGGCACACTCAGCATTTATGAGGGCACAGATGGCGCTCTCTTTGGTTTCTAAAGAACATGCTTAAATATTAAAACAAACTTGGCTTTCTGTCTCCTATCCTGTTCTTACTCTCTGTATTGCCACCACAAAAATAACAGTAACCTTTGATCTAACCTGGAAGCCTTTTCTAATTTACACACAAAATTTGGCAATAGGACTGTCAAGTACAGTTGGCCCACTCAAACCCAGATACGCAGAAATCCAGCACATTAGCCACAAGCGATCAGGAGCAGGAACAAGCAATCCAAAAAACAACCAAAAGGACAAAAATTGGTAACAATTTTATCAGTAACAAACTACATGATCCCAACTGTATTTAATGGCTGTGTGTGTCTGGAACTGTAAGGTTATTCACCAGCTTAAGCAGCAATTACCAAATGAAGAGGCTGATTTGTGAGGCAAATAAAGAGCACTAGCATGACAGTATTTAAGTAAGTGATGCCTTTTCCAACACACTAGGTGTCATGGTTTGCATTTTGCTGAGAACTTGTAGGCAGTTTACTCGTTTCCAAGCACGCACACCGCAACGTACACGGAGACCAACAGAAAGACCAGCTGTCACAATATTCCATTAAAATGTCCTAAGGTAAGATAATCTCAGACTTGTTCAGCAGATCTTGACAAAATGTTCTTGAACATGCAGCTAACTGAGATGCAGATGCACATGACGGTCAACAGGTCTTAGCCACCCTTCTTCACAGGCTTTCAGTCTCACGCAAAGCAGACTGACACTGGAAAAATCACATGTCATGTGCATCAAAATATGTATGACCCAACAAATGGGGGCACAGCAGGAGGGAAGGGCTTGGAGGAAGATTAATCAGACTGCTTGGAAAAGATGTTCACAAGTGAGGACTATTTCACTACCGTGCTAGTAACATGAGGTTAGCAGCCAGTGCATGCTGCCAGAATCTGGGACAAGAAATGTGCACTTAAAGCAGTTGTTTTGACTTCAAAACAGCTCAGCAATTGCATGCATAGACTGGTAAAGAAATCACATCTGAACAAACATCAAGTCTAGAAAACTAGTTTTAGAAGTACATTCAAATGCTAAAAAAGCCAGAGATTATACTAAATAATCAGTTAGCTCCTATATTTGTTTTTAAAAATAAGTAATTTTGCAAGTAATGATCCTAGATGTTTTCGTTCTACTAAATATAATAAACTAAATAAATCTAAATTAGCATATAGTACTAAATCAAAGTTACATTAAAATCGTAATAAAAGTAAACAAATAAAAACTCTGTAAATATAAATTATTCAGGAACAAACCATGGTAAAACATATATAAACAAAACAATATTAGATATGAATGGCAAAGACACTGTTCTGCAGGTAGTCAAAACTGCTTTTTGAAGTCCATTCCCTTTGAGGCAATGGATTATGGGTCCTCCTATATCCCAGCTTCTCCCAAGGTCTGTCTCCTTGTTTCCTGAAACTCAGACCTGCTCTTGTCCCAAACTTTGCAATATTTCCTGGTGTTTGAGTGGCTTCCAGGAAATTCAGAATGTTCCCTTTTCTTGGTATCAAGAGTTTACACGACGCATAACTTGAAGTTACTGGTACATTCAATACTTTTAAAATTATGACTTGAGAACAAGCTTCAAAATAGCAGCAAGAGCAACCCTGGCCTTACCTGAAGGATCTTGTATTGTCATTTCCTTACGCTTCAGTATCAGCTTGTCCTTAACCCACGGGAACTCCTGTAAAGAATCCAAGAATGCATCAAAAGCTTTGGGTCCTCTGGTGGGGAGAATATCAAGGAGCATCATGGTTTTCCTCTGACTAGTGGTTTGGGCTTTTATTTCTTGAACATGACTGTCTGTGAGAATCCCTTCTTGGTAGAGATACTGAATAACAAGGCCATCCACCAGCACCTCTGTACAGAGCTCCAGGCGCAGGGAGCGTAAAAGCTGCTTGTCTCTGGCATCCATCTGGCAACCTAGAGTGTGCAAAAAGGAGTAAGGAAGCGTGTGAAGATTAAAATACTTCAACCTTTAACATCCAGAAGTGATATTTGAACATCCAAAAGCGATGTCTGACACCTGTCAACCTGTAGAGAAAACTCCATACTCAGAATCACCAACCTGGCAAAACTACTAATGATCCCCATCGTCCTCTTTCCACTCAGATTTCACTGTCTCACGAGGTAAAATGATGCAATTTCTGGGAAATACTAGACAGGAATAGAACATTTGGCATTGCAAAGACCAGTCCTTTGCTGGAGTGAAAACCATGCCAAATAATCCTGCTATTAACTGGTTAAGGTCCATACTAAAGGCAGCTAGAGTACTTGCCAGTCCTTAAGAGACTAAGGCTAAGCCCCCAAAATTAAAGAGATGTCACACTTGACCACTGATACAATTACAAAAGCAGCAGCACAACTGGTAGATGCACCTCAGCCAGGTAGAAGCAGCTGGGACAGAATCAGCAGGTAGCTTTGACCTACACGATGCATTTCAAGTTTAAGAGGGGTAGAAACATACCTTACGTACCAGGTAAGATTCACCCTTGAATCATCCTGGAAGACTGCTCTGGAACACAACTGTTTTGATGAGAAGGAACTTTCTTTGAATTTCCATCTCAAATTTATCCCGTTCTATTTATAGGCATTTGTTCTGCCAAAACTGTTCCTTAGCTTAAGTAGCTCTTTTCCCTATCTTCCAATGTGTTCACAGGAAGTGATCAGATGCCCTCTGCCAGCTTCCACTTCACTTGACTAACACTCTGATTAGACAAAAGCTGAAAAAGATGCATTTTATAGCCACTCTACAAAAGAATAATCAGGGTCCAGAGAGACCAAGCAGCTCATCCAAGATCAAGTCAGCAGTCCGTGCCAGACCTTCAAACCAAATCAAAGTGTCTAGTCTAGTCCTTAATGACAAACATATCCCTGGGCCCATTAATGGCACTTGAAAAGGAAAATGACAAGACAACACAATTAAATACTTTCTCATTACTAAATAATGAAGCCAAAAAATGGCAGCAGGTGCTGAGTGTGATTACCAAAAGAGTTTCTCATAATTAAACTAGACACTAGTGGTGCCATTTGAACCACTAGACCTTGCAGAAACTCTGCTTCATTCAGCTTGAGGATACAAGGAGAGACAGAATTTTCAAAGCTTTTGCATGAAACCTGATGAGGTCTTTTTACTGTCAGAGGTGCCTACTGACTCCCAGGGCCCCATCAAAGATTGTTTGGTTGGCCTGGTTGTTAAAATCCAGGAGGGTGACCAATAGAACATATTGGCATGTAAATGGCACCATGGACAGAATGCAAGAGCACAGTGCCAAGAGAGAGAGACTGGAAAACCCAGTCCTGGCATCGGCTTGGCAAACTGGATGTCTGTGACATCCTCTGACAAAGCTACTTTCCAAAAATGCTTCCATCAAGCGCCAAAAAACTGCTGGAAAGCATCTTCCTGGAAGAGTCCCTCTTTGCCAGGTTACCCAGTGCATTTCTCATCTACTGAAGTGAATTTCAAGGTGCTTACCTTCTGTTTAGGGATCATGTGGGAATCAAACACTGCTATGCCAGACCATGTCCCTAAGAAATGCTAGTTTGCCAAGCAGAGTTCAAACATCAAACTCCATCATGGACTGAGACAGTAGAGTAAGCAAGGGGACAGAAAAAGGGTAGGCAAGAAAGAAAACTGGATTTTTCCCACTTGATGTCAGGATGCTAATTTTGGACAGGTGAAGCTGGAGATTCTGGTCTCCAACACACAGTACCTTTACACTACAGGAAGCAATCTCTGGTCTACAGCAAAACTGAGGCAGGAAATCCTACCACTTCTTCTCTCTAGGAGAACACCCCTGAGCTCATGAAGCACTTGTAGAGTTCAAGAAAGGCATCCAGCAGCACCTCTGAGTGTGTCATCTCAACCCAGGCAGAAAACTGTTCCAGATAATACAAATTTTTTGTGTTTCACATTCTGAATGGGCCCCAAGAGGTCCCGTTCAGGAGCCTCCTCACGGTGATGGATGAGGACTGTACAGAACTTGATGAGTTCCTCTTCTTCATGACCAAAGCACCCAACACTTTTCAAAAATTAAGCTCTTACACCTTTGGGCACTGAGAAATGCCTATCAAGCCAGGAATCTGAAGGGGGAATTTTTGCTGAAAAAGGTCTTTGCCTTGCTGACTGCAGAGTGTGCAAAACTGAAGGTTTAAAGTACTGGCATCGGCTTGGTAAACTTCCAGGATGGGGCATACTGATTTCTAAGGTCTTTTTAAAGATAATGTATTTCTTTGTGTGTGTTTAGTGTGAGAAGCAAATGTCTGAGTTAGGAACTAAGCAGCTAGATATGGAAATATATCAGGATTTTAATGTGTAACGGTGTTGAGACGGAATTTAGTGCAACACAGAATTAACAAATTCATTTTAATCACAGTCTATATCTAGAGATTCAAAGTAAGCTCTGAATTAAATTTAATCTAGTAATTTTCCAGAAAACAAAAAACATGAGATGTCCATTTACCCAAAAGATGATATAGTTTAAACATTCCCCAGACACTTCTGAAAATGGATCTTTTCCATTATAAAGCCAAATTTTAAGAAATGTAGCCCACAACCTGCTGAATGAGCAGAGTCTTTGACTCATCACCACACCAACACAAGCAGGTTTGCCTGGATCTGACAGAGTAACTGTCCATAAACGAGGGTAAAACTTTTGATAAGAACCTCATCTGACGCTAAAAAGGCACATTCACTTAGTTTTTTGCTAGAAACATTTCACCGTTTTCCAGAATACCAACTGCATTCACCTCTCCAACCCATGAATGATTCTGGCTACTCACAGCAAGCCTGCGGGTTAAAAATCTTACATAAAACCCCC
>LXPA01020630.1:0-23321 GCA_001655095.1 Phylloscopus trochiloides viridanus
ACATGGCAGGCACACAGTGGCTACAGGGGCCATATGTGAAGATGGACAGATCAGTGTTTTTAATCTTCATTTGGCAAGGAAAATCAAGTCAGGGCAAATCAGAAAATAATGAAAGGATGTGTTCATTTAAAACTCAATGGTATCTTTTTTTGTTGGGGAATTTCCTTTTTATTTTAATTTGCATTTTAAATTGCATTATGATATAAAGGTAAGCACTGATCCATCAATCTTCTCTTCTCCCTGCCTGTGCAAAAAAGCCAAACCCAAGCATCCTGTGTTTTTCTGCATGTGCTCTCATGGGATTTTGAGGGCAGGAAGGATAATTTTGGTACATCCAATTCAGGCAATCAGCTTTTACTCCCTGCACCAATCAAATGATTTAAGCCCACTTTTCCCTCTCTGGAGGCTGGTGTGTCCAAGGCACAAGAGCTGGGAAGGCAGCCAGAGTGAAAATTTCAGGTGTATTGAGGCTGGCAGATTTCCCACAGGCTGTCACAGAGGCCTGAGGCTGATCAATGCCCTTGAGGGGGAAAAAGGTCCATGGCAATTATATTTCCTTAATTTACTTCTAACTGACAGTAACTGAATAACATTCCATAGCATAAATTTCAAAATTTGGAGGGAAAAAAGATTTGCCCAAGTGACTTAGAATCCTGGAATGGTTTGGGTTGAAAGGGACCTTAAAGCTAATCTTGCTCCAGCTCCTGCCATGGGCAGGGACTGGTTCCACTAATTCAGGTGGCTTCAAGCCCCATCCAGCCTGGCCTTGGACACTGCCAGGAATGTGGCAGCCACTGCCCCACTGGGAACACCCACCCTTTGGGAAGGACCTCTCACCTCCCCCCCTCAGCTGGGTGCTGAGTTCAGTGTCTGAAGGGTGTGATACAGCATGACATCTTGGGATGGCTGATGGATCCTGAAATCACCACCTCGGCTTCAGAAATGCTCCTTTTATTTGCAAATCCAAAATATTTTATAGACCCTCCACTTGAAGAAAAAAATCTTTCTAATGGCTCATCAATCTTATCTGCCTTTTTGCTTTTACCTTCCCTATCTTCTTTTCCCTTGCTACTGTCTCAATAGCTGGGGTAGATATGCAGGAGAGCAGGTGAGTTGGGCAATTTGCCACCAGCATTTTTATCCTCAAATGCCACCTCTAGGAAATACCAGCCTGAAACTGGACATCTCTTAGCACAGTTGGGACATGGGCGGCGCAAGGTGTTGGCGCAGGTCGACGAGACCACAAGGTGGAGGGACTGGCTGGGCCATGGTTGGTGGCTGCCATGGTGTTGTTGCAGGGCTCAGTGGGTCCTGCTGAAGCCCCCTCCACCCTTCTGCTTGTCCCCCCTCCAGAGCGAGCCCGGGATTACCTGCACAAGACCGGACGCTTCATTGTCATTGGTGGCATCGTCTCGCCCGTGCACGACTCCTATGGGAAAACGGTGGGTCGTCCCCAGGTCCTCCTCCTCCTCCTGTGTGAGGTGGTGTCTCTGAAACTAGGGCTGAGCACTGGGCAGCACTGCCTGACTTGTGGTCCCTTCATGGCCCTCTTCTGCTGAGTCAGAGAGAAGGGAGAGGATGAAACTTCTCGCTCTTTAGATAAAAACTGCAGTGAGACCTTAAAATGAACCCAAGGACTAGACAGCAAAGAGAAACATTTCCAACCAAAACAGTAGTGGTGGTGATGCCTTAAGTGGGAGTTGGTGGGGTTTTTTTAGTTTGAATTATCTCAAAGCCAGTTGTTGGGTTTTGGCTGGTTTTTTTGGGGGGCGGGGGTGATCAAAATTATGCAAATTAGTGACCTTTAGAAGCACTTGCCAAATTAGGAGCGGTGAGCTCACTTGTCTCCTGAAAGCTGGAGGAATTTCATCAAGAAACCACCCCCTCAGGTTGGCCCCGCTGGAGCACAGGTCTGGGAGTGGTAGTGCTGAGCAAACCTCACCACCCAAGCACGTAGCCAGGGCTGAGCCCGGCAGAGACTCCTCCCCTCCAGCAAACAGGAGCTTAAATAAACTTCTGTGGGCAGGAAGGAACCCTTCTGGCCTGTCTCACATGAGTGAGCCTGATGTTCTGCCCCAGAAAGGTTTGCAAGCCCAGGCTGGCCAGAGCAGAAGGCTTGGTAACTGTTCTTCCTTCACTTTCTCGGCAGGGGCTGGTCTCCAGCCGGCACCGCCTGACCATGTGCCAGCTGGCCGTGCAGTCCTCCGACTGGATCAGGTGGGTGGCACAGCTGGCACCTGCCATGGCACCTGCAGCCCCTGCCCTTCCCTGCACCGTGGGGGAAAAGTCCTGCATGCAAGGTGGAGATACCACCAGCTGGTACAGCTCCAGGATGAATTTTCTCCCAGCCCAAGCTTGACTGAAAATCAGAGACCTTCCCCTCCCAATTCCAGCAGAGAACAGAGCAGGAGGGTTACCCTACCCTCAGGATTTCGGGGGGTCATTCAAGCCCCTCACTGAGCCTGTGGTGTTTGGGTGATACTCAAAGTCACTCTGCTCACTCCAGCCTTGTGCTGTGGCACCTTCCCTGTCCACACACATAGCACCAGCCTGCAGACTTTCACCTTCCCACCACTGCCATGTGGTGGTTGAAATGACACCAGAAGCATCTTGGGCTGCCCTCAGAAAGAGGATTATGACACACATAGCCACATCCAAGCCAACAAAAGCTAGTTAGTTGGGTACCAAGCATGGAAAGATGCCCAGGCACACATTCAGGTCTCCAGAGCTGTTAGGGATCACTGTGTGGAAAGGCTGGAGGAAGGGCATGGCCCATGCCAGGGCTGAGGGATCAATGGTGGCTGCTCATGGCACTGCTGGCCAGCCCAGTGGGGAGGAGGTGGCATGGGCAGGAGATCCAGAGCGACACTGTTGCCTTCTTGTGCTTTTGGCAGGGTGGACCCCTGGGAGTGCTACCAGGACACCTGGCAGACCACCTGCAGCGTGCTGGAGCACCACCGTGACCTGATGAAGGTGAGGCAGCCCCATGGGTGCACCAGGGTGGGGGCATGGGGAGAGTGCAGGGGTGGGGGTGCTCTTCCACCAGCTCATGGCCATCAGCAATCAAAATACATCAGAGACTGACAGCGAGAAGACTTGCAGGAACACAGTGAGATCCTGACCTGGACGGGGTGAGACCTTATCACAGCTGCTTTGAGGTCTGGGCCCTGATGGTGGAAGGAAGTGGAGCCCTTCAGCTCCAGCAGCCATCCTGGACCCAGGAACATCAGGAGGGCAGCAGGGCTTAAGGCAGAGTCAAAGCAGGGGTGGGCATAAACCACATAATTGGTGACACCCTGCTTCCTCCTCCCTGAGGGAGGGAGGGGTGGATGGGCCTCCCCGTTCACCAGCTGAGCTAGAACTGCTGTATGAACCTGACAGAGAGATTTGACCAGAAAAATCAGTATCTGGGAAGTCCCCAGGGAGCACAGCCCCAGGAGGAAATGTTTCAGGCGGGCCTGAAAGCCAAGGAGGAAGGTGATTGCCCTTGGGTGACCATGAGGACAGGGGTAGCAGAACTGCTGGTACACTCAAATATAGGAAGAAAACCAAAGATAGGAAATGGATGAAAGGGCATTGTACAAGCTCATGGACAGCCCAGACAGGAGGCACAGGAGTAGCATTAGCCAGCCCAGCAGGATGTCCCATGGGACCAGGGACTGTGGTGATGAAACCACGGAGTTGCTGGTGATACCTTCCTTCTCCTGCAGGGATGGGTGGAGGAGAAGAGGACTTGATTGCTCATTGCTAGCCCACACAAAAAAGTTGATACCACCTTAAACATGAGTCATTGTCCACAGGGTCCTGATAGCTCCAAGCCCATTTGGTGAGGTCAGACGGGACCGGGGACTCTCAAGTCAGCTGGGATGTACCTGTCACAAAAGATGACCTTGAACCAGGGGTGCAGAGCCTTGTTACAGGGTCAGAAAGGTTTTGTGAGGGTGCTGTGGTGAAGACACTGTTCCAACTACATCCTTCCCTGATTGCAGAGAGTGACTGGCTGCATCCTCTCCAATGTCAACACGCCCTCCATCACCCCTGTGATTGGCCAGCCCCAGAACGAGTCCTCGCAGAACATCTACCAGAACAACAACAACGTCTCCAGCAAGCCCACCGCGGGTAGGTGGCAGTGGCACAGGGGAGAGAGGGGTGATTACTTACCCCCCACCTCCCAGCCAGGGCTGCCAAATATTACAACGGTGCTCCATCGCCTCCGTTTTGGACAGGTGTCTCATCAGTCTTGGTGCACCAAGACCAGGGTGGGATGGGTATGATGCTGGAGTCAGCATCCAGCACAGCAAAGGCAGAAGCCAAGAACATTTTAAAATAGCAGTGAAATCTTCCTGGACATCGGCTGGATGATGTCTAGGAAGTGAGACCAGCAAAAGGAAAGGCTACCTGGTGCCAAGGGATGAACTGGCAGGAGAGATGATGTGGTGGGATTCCCTACAAGATAGAGGGATGTGGACCATAAAGGTATTAGCTGAGAAGAGGGAACATTACTTAAATCCCATAAAAATGGACATCTTACAATTTTCTTCATGATTTTAGCTGTCTACCTGGTCCCTTCAAGGCACAGTGGAGCACTCTCAGGAGTTAAGACCATGAGAGGAGGTGCTGGGGGATACTGGGAGTAGTTGCACACCCGGGCACAGGAGCGTTTTGCAGAACCAAGGTGGCTGAAGCGCTTGGACGAGTTAATCACACAGCCTCTCTCCCATTGATTTTCCTTCTTCCCCTTTAGCAAAGATCTTGGGGAAGGTGGGAGAAAGCCTGAGCCGGATTTGCTGTGTTCGCCCGCCCATGGAGCGCTTCACCTTTGTGGGTATGTAGAGGAAAGGTCCAGCATCACCTCTAGAGATCCACTCCCCACCCTTCCTCCCAACCCCTCTTGGAGGCTGGGCACCAGCACCTCTCTTTTGCTGCCCTTTCTCAGATGAAAATGCCAACTTGGGGACAGTGATGAGATACGAGGAGATCGGTGAGTACACGGCCCCTCTCCACATTGCTCCCCCTCCTCTGGGACAGTCCTGCATGACTTGGGAGCATCTGCATGACAGCTCTGGCAGAGACAGGGTCAACTCACCTTGGTGCCAGCTATTGGGGCTCAGGAATGCAACAGGAAAGAGCTCTAACTGGGCTGAGCCTAGTCCCATTGACACAAGGGAGTGTGCAATGGGGACACAGCTCCCAACATTGGCACAGACCTGCCATGGCATCCTATCTGGAGAGAGGCCTCGGGTGTCCCCAAACTTGGCCTCCCATGGTGGTGTCACCCCATCCCTGCATTGCCTGCAGCCCTGCAGAGCCCTGCACAGCAGCAGGAGAGATTTTGTCTGCCCGACCAGCCATGGTGCCCCTCGCTCTGAAGACTTTTAGAGGTTTTAGCCCCACTGGACATTACAGCCATTCTAGCACCATGCAGAGCTTAAAGGCTTTGGCCACCTGAGAATGCCAAACAGGGAGGCATTTTTCCCACCTCTTCTCACTCCTCCAGGGGGTTTTATCTGGCAGTTGTGCAAATAAATTAATCTTTATGGGCCTGTCAGAGCAGAAAACTCCTTCCCACAGCACAATTTTCTTGCTGAGCTGCAAAGCCAACCCTCAAAGTTGGGGTGTGGGTGTGTGTGTGGGCCTGCTCAGCCCCCTGTGCTCCCACCTCTGAGGCTTCTCTCCTCTGTTTTCCAGAGCTTCGCATCTTGCTGCTCTGTGGCAGTGACCTGCTGGAGTCCTTCTGCATCCCTGGCCTCTGGAATGAGGCAGATGTGAGTCACCACTGCCAGGCACCCCTCCATGCTCTTCCTTCTCTGCTTCCCACAGCCAGTGCTCCTGGGAGCCACTAGGTGCACAGGAGCTGTGCCCACCATCTCCACTGCCTCCTCCATCCCAGCCCTGACTGTCATCTCCCCTACACATTTCCACAGGGCTTCCATGGTCCCAAGCCCTGTACCATGTTTACTGTTCACGCAGAGGATGTCACCTGGGGGGTGGCAGGGTAAGCCCATCCCAAGACGTTTCCAAAGGCTGTGCTCCCACTCCTTGTCCCTTGGAAGAAACCAGTGTTAGGTAGATGCCAATCCCAGCAGAGGGAGGTGTGCAAGTAGGAAATAAGGTAGTTACAGGACTGGTCCAGATGTAGGAATTTAACTTATTTAGAGCCAAATCAACATCTTTCACAGCTGGTCCTTGCTGGAAGAAGCCTTATTTTCGTGGGAGAACACCAGCCCTGGAGAGGGGCTGGGCTACTGACCCTTCAGCTGCTCCTGGCAGTTGGAGCCATGCTGGCTCCCCTGGTTCCTCATTGAAATGAGTCAGTCAATACAAACCTCGCTCCTTGAACTTCTCAGCCTTCAAAAATCAGTTACCACATCTTCAATCCTTAACTTTTAAAAGCATTTAGGCAGCAGGCATCTCCTTTGAAGGGCTGAAAAAACTGAAATGAGCCAAGCCCTGGAGCCCAGCACAAAGGATGCAGAAACGACATCAAAGCACAGGCAAATGATGCATTCTGCAGCAGCACCACCCCATGGGTTCCTGCTGCCTGAATTTGCTAACCCAAAGCTGTTTTGGATGAGCCTGATTGGTCTCGCCTGAGATAGGTGTGAGCACTATGAGTGGTCCCCATGCAGTAGCAAATTTGGCCAAACCACCTTGGGAGAACAATCCCCCAGACCTCTGTCAGGACTGATATATCCGTCCTGCTCATGAACCCTTCCAGCAAGGCAGAGGTCACATTTGCCTTGGGCAACCTCTTCTGCTGTTACCTCCTTCTGCCACAGGTTCTCCTCAAAGCCTGACCTCAACATCTTCTAATAGGATTTAACCCTGTGCCTTTTATTTGATCTACTGCTGACCACCTGCCTGCATAATTCCACATGTCTGCCAAAGGTTCTTGCCATAGCCTCAAAATCACTGACCACCTCCCTTCAGACCAGCTTTCACATGGTGGGGTTGGCAGACAGTGGCAGGTTTTTCCTGGGGTGCCTGTAAAGCTCTCCATGCTTTGTGTTGCTCCCAGATGGAGGTGATTGTCGGGGAGTTTGGGATCGTGGTGGTGCCGCGGGACGGAGCAGACCCCGAGCGAATCATGAACCACTCCTCCATACTCCGCAAGTACAAAGTGAGTGAGTGGGTGCACGTGTGGCCAGGGAAGGCTGCCAGAGGACTGGCAGTCTCTCTTCGCCCAGAGGGACACTTTTGTCATGGGACACAAAGAATCTCAGGGTCAGGTGCTCTCAGCTGATGGCTGGGATGAACAATGGGTCACCACACAGCAGGGTGGGGAGGCTGGAGGGGCAGATATCTGCTTTCAAGCCACCCCTTCACTCCTGTTTTCCTCTTTCCCCTGTAGAACAACATCCTGGTGGTGAAGGATGACTCAAACCACCCCATGTCAGTTGTCAGCTCCACCAAAAGCAGGTGGGTGAAGCAGGGCTACTCCCACTACAGAGCAGGGAGCAGGGTGTCCCCAGCCAGCCCCTCCATTTGGAGGGGCACCTGACCCACCCAAGTGGGCTCTGACACCTTTCTCTCTCCCCACGCCCCCAGACTGGCCCTGCAGCACGGGGATGGACACGTCGTGGATTACCTCTGCCAGCCCGTCATTGACTACATCCTCAAGAGCCAGCTCTACATCAACGCCTCTGGCTAAGTGCCCGAACCGTGCAGCGAGACAGCCCTCATCTCCCTCCTGCCTACAGCTCTCCATCACTCTTTTCTCTCTCTCAGTCCGTGTCTCCATCTCTCTCCCCACCCCATGGCCTCCTGCCCGTGTCTGCCTCTCACCCCCAGCACCAACGCTCTGTCGTGCAGCCATGTCCAGGGAATGGTTTGGTCTCTTTTTCTGGGGTGCTGCCCTGCCCTGCCCCGCGTGCCCGGGCAGGGAGGAGGGGCTGGTCGGGGAGCGACATGCTCCCTGTGCTCCCAGCATGTCCCTGGGAAATGGTCCCCTCAGTCCATCTTCCCAGCATGCTCAGAGCAGGGGCTGCCTGTTCTGCATCATCTTACACAACTTAAGCTCAATAAATCTGGGTGGATTTATTTTTTTTTATTAAGTAGCTTTAGTGTGAGCCCTTTGGGCCTCTCAGCACAGTGACCAACCAAACCCTGGTTGGCAGCAGGCAGTTGTAACACAACCAGCTTGGTGCCCTACAGCAGGGGAACCTCCTCAGGCCAGCCATGAGATAACCCAGGTAACAAAATCCTCCTGCCCCTGAAAAGTCATGGAGAGGGCATTTCTGAAGGGGAGCAGAGGCCTTGGTAAGTACTGCTGCCAGAGCATTATGGGGAGAATGTCATGTCTCACCTTCCCTTTGCTGCAAGAACTCAAGCCACTCCCTAGGCAAGTGAAGTTGAGGTGACCTATTCTTACCCAGTATCAGAGGGGGCATCCCACACCCTAGAAAGGGATCTGCCATTTATGGGGCCAAGAAATTGGGTAGAAAAAAGCAGGGGGTGAGCCAAATCCTCTGGTGAGAATTTGCCCCAAACTTGGCCATGTCCGTCCCCATCCTCTACCCTCCAGATCTCCATTTCTGCTCCATCCATCTTCTCCCACCACTCCTATTCTCTTCCTCTCCTTGAAGAGTTCCTTAAATGCATGATAACCTCCCCCTCCCAAACCAGCCATGGCTACTTTGCACATTCCTTGGGACAAACCAGGCTCCTGCTCCTGCCTGTGCTGTGCCCCCGATGCCGGGGATGGACCCTAGTGGAGATGCTCACAGTGAAAGCAGGACAGGTAACGTGGAGCAGTTATTGAACTCCTGTGGAAAGGAGGGTTGCTGGAGCAGGGCCTTGTCCTGCTGATCATCCCTAGGGCACAAGGACCCTGAACAGCTCCTGGGGAAGGTCACAGCCATGAGGAAGGTTTAGCCCTCACCTTCTCCTCTCCGGGCGCTCCCTGTAACCTTATATCACTTTGGGTGGAGTCCTTCTGCCTGTGGCTGAGAGTCCTCCATGGTCTTTCAAGGAAAGATGTGAAATTTCTTTTATTTTGTCCCTTAAAATTCCACGAAGGGTCACACATAGCTCTCAGGCAAGCTCCAATGGTGGGACTTTGTGCTAAATTTAGTGACCTGCTGGGTGCTGCTGGCATCCCTGGAACAGCAAGCTGCTTTGGACCTACAGGGAAACCCACAGCCACAGGGTCCTTGCAGCAGACAGGATTTCAGGAGCAGTAGTTGACAACTTCTCAGGAGGGCACAGCCCTTCCCAGAAGGACAGAAGTGATGTGACTCACCCAAAGGCCAGAAGAGGTCTTTCCTTGTCAGGGATTTGTTTGGGAACTGTTCTAAATTTGGCAGCTGAGTCCCTCAGTGCCAGCTCTGGTATCTCCAGGTGGTTGAGTACGTATCCCATAGGATGAGGAGATATGGAGATGCCAAAGCAGAGAAGGTGGCAAGTGTGTGTGGGTACTCTGCTCCAGGGAGGCCCTCAGCCAGTCTGAGCTAGTCACCACCACCACCCCACTGAGCTCCCTGAATGGTGACACCTCATCCTGAGATACCCAGTTTATGCCAGCCACTCGCTGGACTGCTCTCCACCTGCTGTTCTCACATGTTCTCTTTGTCAGCCTCCCTTCCCTCTCCACCCCAACACACGTTACCCCAGACAGCAGCCTCCCCTCCTTGCCAGATGTCCCCTGTGTTTCTTAGCTCCAAGCCAGAGAAACAGCAGTGGTGGCAACGAGCCTCCAAACCACACAGAGGGACTGAACTTCCTGGGGAGAGGCACCTCTGAAGTGGGAGCAGAGACAGTGGGTTTTCCCCAAGGACAGACACAGAAAATTAAACAATGGAGATGGAGAAAGAAAGAAAGTGTTGTGTCCAAGAGCCACCTCTGATCCTCCCTCCCTCCCTTCCTAGCTCTGGAAGGGGACATGGGAATGCCATGGCCTCTTGACCCACGTGGTTGGGACGGGGAAGTTTAGCTGTGGTGGGGATGATGAGTTTGTTCTGTCCTACTGCTCTCACCTTGTGTATCTGCTCAGTAAAACTCACAGGATGGGGGGAGGGATGGGGGTTTGTAATGGGGCCTTCAGCTCTGGCACTGGTTTGGAAAAATGTCTTTGGATGGGCATGGGAAGAAAATAATCATCTGTGATGATCCATGTGACCGCTGGGGAGGTGAGGACAGGGGTTTCCAGGGTGCAGGGGAGGTGTGGGAAGAAGCTCGTGGGTTTTGGTCTTTGAACCTCCACTTTTTAACAGTCAATTTGCTGAAAGTGAAATGAACTTCAAATGTCTTTTGGGGAAAGAAAATAAATAAAGGGGGGAGGGAAAGGGGTTGAAGTTGTCATGCCACCAATTTCACCTTTGTCAAAAGTTTCTGAGCCTTTTTTTTTCTTTTTTTTCTGTTGCTATATGAAAAAATGGTCATTGACAAAAATACTTTATCAGCAAAATGTTTAAATTATGTAATAAACAAAACAAAACAGAGATGTTACTGGTGTGACTTTAAAACAGCCCCAAGACCAAGTCAGAACAAGAGAGCAAATGCCTGCACTGCTGGGATAATTCATGGCCAAATTCCCCCAAATGAGGAAGCCTGAAAAAATAAAGTGGTAGGCAAGATCTAGCCAAGAGTATTCATCATTTATTGACCTCCTACCTTTCAAAAAACCCAACTCACGGGAAAACAGGTCCCTAATAGCTGTCCCTATGCTGTACAACAGGAGAAGGGACATATGCCAGGGGCTAAAATACATCTCACTTCAATAAAAGTGTAAAGCAGACGTAATACTTGGTATATCATGAAGCAAAAGCATGGATGCTGCTTTATCAGAGACTCGAGAGATAAGGAGGGGTGAGTGAGTCCCCAGTGTCCTTCTCCATCTGGAACCTCCTCTTTCACCACCATGCAGAGCAGGGGCTTCAGCAGAGCTCCAGCTTCCAGCATCTGGTGGCACTTACCTCCCCTGAAACTTTTGTTCCCCTGCATGGCATCTGAAGGAAGGTGGGAGCAGTGTCAGAATGCAGCTGGACCCACATGAAAGCTGCAGTGAAGGCTGAAGGGAGAGCTGTGGTCTTTGGCTCATCCAAGCTCTGTTGAGATGAACAGTGGGAAACCCCTGTGGAGAGCTACCTTAGTGGTGATGGTGGCCTCTGAGAAACATACAGCACCATGGGGGAGGGAGGGAGGACAGGCAGCACCAAACTAGAGGTGGAGACACATTCAAGACACCTTCAATATTTTTAAACTAATGACATCAGGTTACAGGCACTGCAGCAGGATGGGATGGGGTTCTCAGGTACAAGAGCCACAGCATGCCAGCACCACTCCCAGCAAGGGGAGGACTGCCAGCCTGGGAAGAGACACCACATGAAGCATCACCAGTGCCACAACTCAGAATTGATCTCCCCCAGCAGCCTCTCATGTTGCTTGCTCTCTGTCTCCTGAGCTGCCAAAGGTGAGGAAAACCCCATGGAGAACAGGAGGAGGAGCTGGTGCTGGCAGTGTCAAAACTATGGACAGAGACTCTAGTCCTTCTGTGTGTGCTGGACTAGGTATCCACAGCTGATGGAGAACCTCTCAGTTATGAGCTTCAGGGTCTGAACTCTGCAAACCCACAAGGCACTGCACCTCAGAGATATATGGTAGGAATGGGCTGTTCTTCAGACAGTAGCACCTTCACAAAACAGGAGCCTCCTTCCTCTCATGAGCAAGGGACGGAGCACTTGGAAAAATTAGGGACTTTCCAGGGCCAGCGGGACATTGTCAACTTCATCTGCCACACTGATCTTGAGGGTAAGGATCAGTTTAACACAACCAAACACAGCCAGCTCTGCCAGATTTGGGGAGGCCCTCCTGCCTTCAGCCTGGCAGGTGCTGCAGCCTTTCCAGAACTGGCTCATGGCAATTCAATGGCTTTTGTGTTGTAGCAGCTTGGAGGAAGACTCATCTGGATATCCTCCAGGTTCTTAATATCAGCCAGGATGTCATCAATGCTGCTCTCCAGCATGCGCAGCCGGGCCTTCTGCAGCGCCGCCGTCTGCTCCAGCTCCGACATCTCCGCCTTCAGCTGCCCGCTCCTGGTTTTGGCTCTGCTGAAGTTGGCCTCAAGCTGCCTCAGGCCATCCTCATCCACAGCGCCAGGCTGGTCTTTTGCACAGAAGGAAAACAAGGAATAGGAAAGCATGCATGGAGGCTGAGGACTAGATCTTTCTAGGTACTTCTTCTCCACCCTGCTGCCCACCCTGCCTGTTCACGTAACTTAGCTTCCCACTGAACCCCCAGAAGCCCTGCCTAGATCCCAGTGGGGACCTGTCTCCACCCACACCCCACAGTGGCGTTGCAAAACCTACTCAAGAGACGCAGCAGCTCTTCCAGGGCACTCAGTGTCTGCTGCACAGCTGCCCCTGCCTGGCCAGCCTTGTCGTGGACCCTCTGAGCTTCCTGAGCTGTCTGAAGGAGGAAAGGCAGCACTCGTAATGTGAAATCGAGCCCACGAGTCAACAGGGGAGGAGACAAGGCTAGGGAGATGGGGACACACCTTCTCTATCACAGCAGCATCTGCCTCAACCTCTGAGAGTTTCCTCTCAAATGTGTCATCCACTTCCTTGGCCTCCTGTCGCAGGGTGGCCACGGCCTTCTCCAGGGCGAGGACACCATCAGCTGTCTTGTTGGCTTCCCCCTTCAGCCGGGCAATCTCCTGGGTGTTGCAGACAGGAGAAGGCACTTTCAGAGGGGCAGAGCACAGCCAAAATCATTCTGGGTGCATTGGAAGAGGGAACTGGTAAAAACTGGTTCCTTCTACAAGGGACCCAAAAGTATCACAAGCTGCCCTCATGTTCTCCCACCAATTGCTCCAGAGAGTTGTTTCTGTGTCCATGGCTCAATCTCTCCCTCACACATCAGCAAATACCTGGGGAATTACAACACACATCTGGAAGGTGAACCCACAAACACCAGTTTTGGGACCTCACAAGCCTGTCAGTGACTCTGGCTGCAGAAGTGAAAAAATCCCCTTGGTCACTGAAAGGCAGCTACAGTGAGATGCCACAGAGATCCTCATGGAAGGAAATGTGCCTGCAGAGATCATCTACAGCCAAACTGGTATCTGTAGGACCCACTGTGGAGAAACTTCAGCTCAAAAAATCAACCCATCAGGTCCACCATGAGGTTGCCAACCATCTCCTCTTCTTCCATGTTTTTCCCCTTGCAAATTCTTTTCTGACAGCAATAGAACCAGAGTCTGTCCTCACCTCTTGGATCCCCGTGGTGATTTCCTTCACCTCCTCTGCCAGGCTGCTGCCTGCCTTTGACTCAGAAGCGGCGCTGCCCACGATCCCTTCGGCTCTGTCTGTCTTCTCCCTGGCAGTGGTGACCATGCTGCTGATAATGGGCAGCCTCCTCATGGCATCTTGGGCTTCCCTCCTCTTGTCATCTGCTTGCAGGTTGAACTCTGGAAGAAAAGCATGTGCAAATGAAGCCACGCTACCTTTGTGAGATCCCACATGGAAAGGAAGAGGAAGGGTTTCTAGGTTGCTACCCTTGAGGCTCTTGAGGATCTGTTCCACCTCGTAGAAGGTGGCATTGCCAGCGCTCGCGGCTTGCAGGGCTGTGCTCCTGGCAAGGGTGGCTCGGGACAGCAGCTGTGTCAGCCTCTGCAACGTATCAAGGGACACAAAGGGTAGGTGAAGGACGTCGTTTGGGAGCATCACACGGTCCCAGAGCAGTCTAGGAGGAGATGGGCTGGAAGAGACTCATCAGTCTGTTCCCAAATGCTTGCTCTTGCCCCTTAGACTCCCACAGGCTGATCTGCCATCAGAAGGTTGTGCTGGCACTCCTCAACCAACTCCAGCTATACCCCGAGTCATCTTAGCTCCAACCTTTGCAGGATCAAGTCTTCAACCTGCCTTACATGGAGGAGACAGGCAGGTGAGATCCTGCACCAGCAGCTCCCTGCACACACTGAGGTCTAAAGACCAACCCCAAGGAAGGATCCAATCCTGCACCAAAGGCAGAGCTGCCTTTGACAGCTGGGCAAGGACAGTGGTGGGGCCAGAGGCACCACTCAAGGCTGCAGCTCCTGCTGGGGGTGACCCCTCACCAGCCAACCTCTTACCGCTCTCTCGCCCTCTTGGCCCTGCAGCAGCTGCTCAGCTTCCTCCTCCCAGTGCCCCACACGGCTCTGCAGAGCCCGGTACTGGGCCAGGGATGTGTCCACCAGGCCCAGCAGGGCACTCGAATCCTGCTTCAGCCTCGAGGCTTCCTCCTGAAACAGAGACACAGTGAGACCCCCAGCATCTCTCCAGTGCCTCCCAGGAACCAGAGGCAAAAGGGGAAAAAGTGTAGGAAGACGCCTGTCTAGTGTCTCTCCAACAGAGATGGAGCCCTGGGAAGGGCTGAGCTGGTGGTAGGATAAGCAGGTAGGGTATCAGGGAGAGCAAAAGGGGATCTCCTGGTCTGACAGGCACAAAGCCCTCACCTTAAAGGACCCGATGTCCATCTCTGTCAGGTGGGACAGGGAGCTGAGGAGCATCAGGCTGCCCTGGTAAGCTGCATCTGCCATGAGGGCCATTCCATCAGCATCAGCCTTCAGCCCTCCAGCCAGTGACTTGAGCTCCCCGTACCTGTACAGATGTGAGGTTGGAGAGCCTGGTACCAGCCTCCCACCCCAGCATTAACACTACCATCTACCTTGACTCGTTCACATTCTCCAAGGCCCCATGCAGATTTATCACACATAGAAAGTCAATTGCAAACATTCCCTGCATCCCAGTCCCTCCAACAGGGCATCTGCTGGCTCCTTACTCCCGCTCCAAAATCAGAGATTGTTTCACACAGCTGAACCCTCACAAGTTCCATGGTGGCTCTGCTAATCCCTGCCCAACCACTGCATGTTTTCTCCTGCACATCCCTGTTCAACTTTCTAACTTCCCTCAAGGCTGCTGCTCACATCCCATCCATGGTGTGCAAAGTCCCAGCACTACCGTGGTGGGCTCTGGAGAGGCCACGTCTGACCAAAGGAGCCATAATGGGCTTAAATTCATGGGGTTTGGGCTAAATCCAGCCTAGATTTTTCAACCACATGTGGAAAAGAAGCCTGTTCACACATGTGGTGTTAAACCCCTTTGCCCAGCTGCAGGCAGGACCCTAGGAGCACTGAGGCCTGCGAGGTGGGAAGCAAATGCTCCACAGAGCTGCCAACCCTCCGTCTCCATCCCTCAGACACGCCAGCGAATTCCCTGCCTCCAACTGCACATTCCTGCAGCTCAGATGGGGAGGCAGGGAAGGGGATCCTTGGCCATCGCCCTCCTCCCCCCCACACCCACAGAGGACACTCAGGCCAAGGCAGCTGGTGCTCACCTCCTGGGCAGGGAGCCCAAGGCAGCCTCTCCGCCGGCGGCCGCGCGCAGCAGCTCCAGCGCCTGCCGCGCCTCCTCCCGCGCCACCTGTGCAGCTTGGTCAATGGCATTGGCTGCTTGTGTGTGGCTGCAGAGCACAGGGGGGGCTGGTCAAAAAGGGCTCCCACACAGCTTTCCTCCACCAGCTTCCTTTACTGTTGCATTCACTGATGCTCGATCACACCCCCTCGGGAAACACAGCGTGTCTGCGAAGGGGACCCGCATTTCGCTTGTTCCTCCTGCATCTCCCAAGGACAGAGAAGCATTGGGGAGGGCAGAAGCTCTCTGTTCCAACTGGACATCCAAGGGCAAAACTCTGATCCCAAAGATGCTTCTAAATCACATCCAATTACATCCTCAAAGGCAGCTGAGGACAACTCTATAGGGCAGCAAAGACAGCCCAGCAGCTGCATCTTCCCCTGCTCCAGGGCTGGCAGATGTCAACCAAAACCCTCCAAAAATGACCTTCTGGGCACCCAGCAGGATCTCAGTCCTCCTCCCCTCTCTCTTGGCTAACAGTGGGAGCAACTCACCTGTTGGCCAGTCTCAGAGCCTCCTGGGCCAGCAGCAAGAACTGATTTAAACCCCCAGGAAAGCTTGAAACAGGAATGGTCTGAGGAGGGAGGAAAGAAGAGAGATGTGAGTGCTCTTCCCTGCTCTCCATCCAATTTGGCAGTGAAAGAGGCAACTACAACATGCTAAACCTCCACTGCCCCCAAAGACCCCTGCCAGCTCCTCTCAAGGTCCCGACTCCAAAGAAAGGACACCAGAACACCTACATTCACAAAACAATATCTGTAATTCTTTAAACCCTTGCTTTCTCTGTTGCTTTTTTCCCCAGCCCTGAGCTGGACGAGGAGCGTGTCAATGGGATGCTCTTACCACCCGACGGAGAGTGGTGCCACTGTGATCCAGGTCCAGCCTGGCTCTCTCCAGCAGCTGACGGGTCTCCTGCACCTGCCTCTCATACTGGCTCCCCAGAGATCTCAGTCTCTCCACCGTTGCCTTGATCTCATCCAAGCGGCTCTGGGAGCTGGACTCCTGCCCCTTCATCCTGGCCACACGGCCTTCCAGAGACTTGCCAGAGGCTGGTGAGAAGGAAGGAGAAAGGCTGAAGAGAAACTCCTTGCTGTGCAAAAAGGCCCAGGTAGCAAAGCCCTCCCTGCTGCAGTCCAGAGACCCCCATCCAAGGGCAGAGGGCAGGTGGTACCTTGAAGGCTCAGGGCTTCCCTGAGGATGGTCCGCAGCGTCTCCTCAGCCACCAGCATTCTCCCCTCCAGACCAGCATTCTCCCCTCCAGCTCCTGGCTCCCAGTCCCACCACCAGCTCGCACCTCTGACAAGAGCAGCTCCAGCTCTGCCAGCTGCTGCAGGTACAGCTCCACCTGCAATCACAGACCAGGCCATCAGACAGCAGGACACTAAACCCACGGGAGAAAGACCAGGTAACCAGGGCCACAGTCAGGCCCAAGGACAAAGACCAAAATGAAGGCTCATTTTAGGATGGGACACAAAGGATCAGGCAGTTCAATCAGGTACAAAGCCAAGGTTTGAATTCACATTTCACTTGCACCAGGAGTAGATGCCTGAGGAGGACAGGAGGGGACACTGAGGGTGAGTGAATCACTGCACTCCTTGCTGCTCAGTGGCCCTGGGTCTGGCACAGATGCTCACCTGCACTTTCACCTGGCCATAGCAGGCTGGGCACTCACTCTCTTCACAGCGGGGACCCTCAAAGCCAGGTTTGCAGATGCAGCTCCCATCACTCCTGCACTTCAGGGGCTCGGCACCAACTGAGTCGCAGGCACAAGCTGCAGGTCAGAGCGACACAGATTCAGGGGGACCTGGCCCCACCTCAAGCCACAGCACATCTCTCCCTGCTTTCCTCCCACCATTTAGCCCCGTGCCTTGGTTCCTGCTCACCATTCCCACTTTCCAGCATCCTCCTTCCCATCAAGCCACTCCATAGTCAGTCACAGGTTTTCTTACTCATCCCCAGCCCAGACAGCCCCTGGACCTCACCTCTGCACTTGTCAGCGGGGTCAGGGGCCAGGGGGTTCCCGAAGAAGCCATCCCTGCAGCGGTCGCAGTAGAAGCCAGCGGTGTTGTAGATGCACTTGAGGCACTCGCCGGTGCGCCGGTCGCAGTTGCCCACGGCGTTGGGCTCCACGTTGCCGTTGCACCGGCACGGCTGGCAGGGCTGGGAAGCTGCTGGATTTCCAAAGTAGCCGTCGGCACAGTACTCACAGTTGGCGCCTGGGAAAGGAGAGACAAGCAGAAGTTAATGCTTGTGCCTGGGAGGCAGAGGTTGACTTGCTGCTTGTGCCCCACAGAAATGGGGGGTTCAGCCCCAGCAGGGTTGGCACAAGAGCTGCTCTGCTGTCATCACCACCACGGCCAACACACGATGCCCCACACACACCCTCGAAAGCTGGGTGCCACAAATGGCCTTCTACAAGTAATTTCCTATATGTTTTTTCCCTTTTTTTTTTGTTCCCCTCCCTTTCCTACCCACCCTTCCTCCATCCATGTTACATTTAGATAAGAACTTTTCCTGGAGCAGGACAAGGTGTGTTTACCCAGCCCCTGGGGCTCAAACACCTCACCGCACTCAGGAGTGGCAGTGTCACAGGCAAGCTGGGCTGAGAGGATGGTGTGCATCCGCCCAGCTCCAAGCACACCTGTCGGAAAAGGCAGAGCAGAGGCGAGAAGGGCATTACCAGCAGCTCCAGGAGGGCAGTGGTCACAGATGACCTCCTCGCCGCCCGGGCCCAGGGAGCAGCCCTGGCCGAGCCCGCAGGGACAGGTCCTGCAGCTGCTGGGCTGCCGGGGGTCTCGGTAGGAGCCCAAGGGGCAGCTGACACCATTGCCCACGTTCTCATCTCCCGAGTAGCATTCACCTGGAGGAGCAAGGAAAGGGCTTAGGGCAGTTCACTCACGTTCCCGGTGGGACATCCTCCACCACTCCAGCCACAGCAACACAAGCACCCACGGTCCAGCAACCTCCACAAGATCTCCTCAGATCCTCACCATGCCCACATCATGCACCACATAAAATCATGAAATGGTCAGTGTTGGAAGGGACCTTTAAAGGTCATCTAGTCCAACTCCCCTGCAATAGGCAAGGACTTATTCAACTAAACCAGGTTGCTCAAGCTCTGTCCAACCTGAGGCATTGCCATGCTTAACTTTCAAACAGTAAGTCAGAAGTGAAGAAATATTGCTATCTGGGCAGCAGATGTTTTTTCTCTCTCTAACATGCATCCAATTTGTTCCAAATGCATCTGACTGCAGTGCTTCTAGGCTCTGGGGAGTTTTGTCTTGGATGGTCCCCACATTTCAGACCCAAGTCACAGAATCACAGATGAGCCACAGAATCACAGAATCATTAAAGTTGGAAAAGCCTTCCAAGACAATTGAGTCCAACCTATGGTAGATCCCCACCTTGTAAACCAGCCCAGAGCACTGAGTGACATGTCCAGTCCTTCCCTGGACACCTCCAGGGATGATGACTCCACCACCTCCCTGGGCAGCCCCTTGCAATATCTAACTGACCCCTTCTGTGAAGATATTTCTGCGAAGTCCGTGGTCTCCACTCCCCACAGCTCTGCTCTCGGCACACAGGCACTCCCACACAGCCTAGAGGCACGGCTTCTCTTACCGGTGTCGGGGTCACAGGCGGCTCCCCCCTGGCAGCCGCAGGGCACGCAGGGGCCGAAGGGGCCCTGGCCGGGGCTGTCCCTGCGGTACCCAGGGGCACAGCTCTGGCAGAACTGGCCCCGGTACGCCGCCGGGCACTGGCAGCGCTCCACCCAGGGCGCGGGGAGGCCGGGCCCGGGCTGTGCCGACACCAGGGTCACGTTGTCGATGTAGCCGGTGCCTGCAGGGAGGGACAGCCCGTCAGCGGCGGGGGACAGCAGCTCCGCCCGCGCCACCCCCGCAGCCGGGACCCGCACAGTCACAGTGCTATTGCAATGCCCGTGGGCAAAGGGAGCAGCCAAATCAGCTGCTGCCCTGCTCAACCTCTTTGATGTTTAATTTTGCCGCCTTGGAGCATTTACTTTTTATTTACATTTATTTTTATTTACTATTTTTATCTTTTAATAAATTTTAGCGAAGGTATATCCATCCAGAGACTTGTTGTCTCCAACAACTAGGAGAAGCCAGCCTTGCAGGGTCTCCCTGCACTTACTGTATTCCCCAAAGGTGGCTCGGATCCAGAGGGCTGTCAGGTTTCCCAGCAGCCTGCGAAATTCCAAGTGATTCAGTCTTGGGCTCCAATTGCTGCTTGGGTGCTCGTCCAGCCTGCCGTGGGAGAGGGGGAAGTGGAATTGATTTCAAAACAATTATATGCCTCCTCCAAAAAATACAAAAGCCCTCACCCGTCCTGGGAGCTCAAGGCTTTGGGCAACGACCTCCATGCATGCAACTGATCCAGAGCTGAGAACCCTACCCAACCTCAATCCACACTTTCTGCTGCCCCTCTCACAAAGTAACATCCTTATCCAGGACAGAAGTGCCTGAGATGCATCCAGCCCAAACCAGGCAGCCATTTGCCATCTCCAAGGAGACCACAGCTGAACCCAGGACCTCCTTGAAGCCACAGCCACTCTTGCCCTGCTCCAAACATGCCAGCTTCTCACTTCACCTGAACGTGTACACCTGGCTGATGCCGCAGGGCAGGACCTCTCCCTGGGGCAGGAAGGGGGCAGTGACTCTCAGGCCATGTCCTTCCAGGACCACATCATGTGGAGATGGGTGGCGTCCCCCTCGGTCCAGGCGGTAAGCAAAGGAGAGCATCTGGCCATAGCTCAGCTGCTGGTTCCCAAGGAATTTTGCTGCAAAGGGAAAATCAAAGGCTTAAAATCTTTCCTTCCTCCTAAAGGCTCAGTTCATGGGATCAGAGCAAGCAAAGGGTTCACTCTGCCCACCACTGATCCCACACCTACCAGGTGCCACGAAATAGATTGGCTCTGAGCTCCTTGCTGCTATGAAGGCGTCCTGGTGGCGTGGAGACCACTGGAGCTGGGCTGGGGAGCCGCTTTCATGGACACCTCGCCAGCCCTCAGTACCTGCAGCACAAACAAGGAGCAGTCAGCATGGACAGGGAAGATGTTTCTAGGATTCCAGTAACTTTCTTGAGCTGTGTCTTATCAAAACTCTCCAGCTTCCTACTCCGACCTCTGAGGGGGCAGCACAATTACCCCTGTGCCCAAACATCTGTGGATCAGCCTGGCTGGGCACTCCTTCCAAGTGGCAGGAAAGACATAATGAAGAAATCCTACACTCCCCTCAACCCCTAGACCCTACTTCTGCCTATGACCAAGCCATCCCATCAAAGCAAGGTTGCTGCAGCCACAGGCAGGTTGGATGAGCATCCACAAGGAGCGAGCACAGCCCAAGGCTGACTTCCAGCACGGCTGTGAACCACGTGGTTCCTCCAGCCCATGGAGGAGAAGGGATGGCAAACACGCCCAGGAGCCATGGGGATGTCCTGCTGGGGCTTCACCTTGCTGGAAGGTAGAGGTGATGTTGTGGACACTGTGGTTGTCTGCACTGATGCAATTGGCTGAGTGCCCGTAGCAGAAGCAGGGGGAGCATCCTGCAGGGTTTCTGGCATCCAGGTTATAGAAGTGTCGCTTGCACCTGGGAAAATGCAAGAAGGTGACAATATTCAAGTCGTTTTCTCCTTTTACTGGCCTACACAACATCCCTCTGATGCAATACAGCCACCAGCAGGGTTCAAGGTCATCACTGGGCTGGGATGGTGAGATGAGTGTGTAGCTTCAACCTGGCAGAGGGCAGGGCTAGATTGGATGCTGGGAAGAAACTGTCCTGTGAGGGACTGGCCCAGGTTGCCCAAAGAAGCTGTGGCTGCCCCATCCTTGGAAGTATTCAAGGCCAGGTTGGATGGGGCTCTGAGCAACCTGGGGTAGTGGAAGGTGCCCCTGCCCATGGCAGGGGGTGGAATGAGATGAGCTCTGACATCCTTTCCAACCCAAACCATTCTAAGACTTGGTGAACTGCCAGGGAAGCAACTGCAGAGAGGAGGCTGTGCCAAGCAGTGTCCAGCACACCCTCCTGACACTCACCTCTGGCACTGCTCTCCAGTGGTGCTCTCCTTGCAGACACAGCGGCCGGAGTGACAGTCCCCTGTGCTGCCCGCGGGGTCACACTCACACTGCAGGCTCCTGCAAAGGTACAGCAGGAACTTCCACCTGGATTTCCAGCGTGGCCTGGGAGCTCAGTGCTTCCTGCTACTACACAAGATAGTGGAGAACCCTCCCAGCTACCATTCCCGTGCAAGAAGTGGGGAAATAGTCTGCATAGCCACCTCTTTCTGAAATCTGCAGCACTCTGGGTGCCAGGTTGAGCCGGTGCCCATTGCTACTGCTCCAGGGTATCCCAAAGCATCAGACCCGCCTACAAGCACAAAGTGAAGCTCCACTGAGCTTAATAAACCCTGGCTGAGTTTAATAGACCTTGACCGAGCTCCACCAAGCAGCAGCACTCCAGGGAGGCTTGGGCAAGAGGCCAGGCCCAGCAGCAGGACTGCAGGCAGCCTCTCTTGCTAACACCCTTTGCCTGCCAGGAACCCCAAAGGAGCAACACAGAGGTGAGGTGAGGAAAAAGAGACACAGCTGAGGAAGTCAGATCAGAAATGTTTCTAAAGGTGTTTAAACAGGGCTTCATGAAAAGGAAGGGGTTGATTTTTGCATGCACACCTCCTTGTGAGTGGCACCAGCATGAGGCAGCCCCACAATGGGCAGGTTTTGTTTTTACATGGCTGCCGCATGCTGGGCGCTATCTGGGTAATGAAACCATCACCTCAGAGAGTGCCTAAGTTCAGATTTTGATGATGTTGCAGGACACCAAGCCCTGCAGGTTAGCACGGAGGTCCAGCCTCACTCAAGCCCACCCTCTCCTAGCATGGTTGGCTTAGGGCTGTCCATGAGCTGCCACGAAAGCAACCCTGCCTTTGCAGGGGGTGTTCAGCCAGCATGGGCCCCAGGAGAGCTTTGGAGGCTGGCCCTCCCGCTGGCCCCAGGCCACTGATGGTGGCCAGCACTCACTGCCCGCTCCTCCAGCACCCTGCCTCGGACAGGGGCTCGTAGCCCGGCTGGCACTGGTCACACTTGTCCCCGGTCACTCCGGGCTTGCAGCTGCACCGGCCATCGCTGTCGCACCGCGGGCTGAGGGAACCTGCAGAGAGACAGCAGGGGGAGGCTGGGGTGGGCGCCTTCCCACCCGAATCGTGCTGTGAGCTTGTGATTATTTCAGGGGGCGGGTGTGTCGGGGCTCAGAGCCCGACCTGCCCAGGGGCTGGGCAGGTGCCTGCAGCCCCCTCAGGGCAGGCAGGAGCTGTGCACGTACCCCAGGGGTGGCAGAGGCAGGGCAGGCAGCACTGCTCCCCCCGCCGTCGGAAGAAGCCGTCCTTGCAGCGCTCGCAGTGCCTGCCCTCCGTGTTGCCCCGGCAGCCGAGGCAGCGGTACCCGTTTCCCGTCTCCCTCAGGAGCTGCCAGTCAAAGATGCACTGCCTGGACATCCCATTGCAGTCACAGACTGGGGAGAGGAGAGCAGAGAGACGTCTCAGATGATGCCTAGAGATGAAGGCACCGGCAGCAATCCCACCCTGAGGGGCAAGGAACGGGGTGTGGGTGGTGCAAACCTTCCCTTCCTGCTCTGCTAACAGTGAGCTGCTTCCCCACATCTCTGTGTTTGTCCCCATGTTTGTGTCCAGCAGCCACCCCGGTGCCACAGAGCCCACACTGTGCTCTGCATCCCCACACTGGGGAGGAATGTCCTGCTTCACTGCTGAGGATGGACAAACCCAAGCCAAGCAGCTGCAATCCACACAACAGCATTGCCAGGGCTGCTCTCCATCCTTTCACAGGTCTTGCAACACAAACAGGACACTGAATAAGCAGAGGTCATTTTAAAAAAACCCAGCCTTGTCCTGAGAAAAGCGTGG
>LXPA01020637.1:6316-24405 GCA_001655095.1 Phylloscopus trochiloides viridanus
TTCATTACTACTGTGTAAATTATAGAATTTACAGAGAATAGTTGGGAACATTTTAGCAAGTATCTATGTTCATCTAACTGCTTTCTCCTACATTTCCTGGTTTTACTCATTGCTACTGTGTAAATTATAGAACTTACAGAGATTTTCCATAAATTATAAAGACCCTGCCTATCGTGTTTAAATGGAGTAGCTTTACACTGCAGTTTCATAACCAGTTTAATATGACATAAACCAGCTCAATCATCAAAAGTCATCCTACCACCCCCTCATTCCTGGGTGGTTATTTCTCCACCCATAACTGCAGGCACATGAAGTCATACGGCCTTGCAATGAACTGCCTCAGGGAAGTCATCTGGGATAATTAACCTGGAGAAAAAAAAAGCATAACCAACTATATTTAAACTTCTTCCAGCTGGGTGTTTTTACAAAGAACCTTCTTCAGCTGCCTGGTGATGTTGGGGTTTTTTTTATTATTTTTACAACACATGGGACAATACTGGATATGTATATGTTGGGTCAAGAAAACATTGCCAAGAATTTCAGGTAGTAATGCCACCTTATGCAGACCTAAACTAACCTGAAATGATGTCATCGTCATTCAGTCAATTCTGTGCACTCTAAAGAGCTATTAGCTAAAATGAATACAATGCTACTTAAAACAAAATGAAAATAGCTTATTTAAAGAAAACCAATGAAAGATGAAGGTAAAAAAGCATATCACATAGACTGCATGTCATGAAGAAATAGTAAAATGCAATGCCAGCATATATACCTATGGCTTAAAAAAGAAGCAAGAAATCTGAGAATTTTTCATATGTTAAAAAAATCAAATTAACGGTGTTATTTCACAACCCAGCTTCTGTTTTCTGCGTAAGTAAGAAAATAGAGAGGTATTTTTGCACCTTCAGAATTCGTCTTAGCATTTGTTATTTTTTCATTAAATAAAGGTGAATTTCACAGTGGGTTAAAGCTCATAAAGTGAGCTTTATACTCACTCATACTGACATATGCAGGCACCTACATGCAGAGTTCTGAGGACTTTTGTTTGGGGGCACTGTAATTCTGTATGCACCCAGTTTGTTTCTTCAAATGGGCCAAACTTTGCATCTTGCACATCCCACTCCTACTCTCTGAGCAGTGTGAGCAGCTGATTCGTACCAAAACCAGGTCAAGATCTGCAAGCTAAACATTCTTTAACACGCTTGGCACTGATAGCACTGATATTGCTATAAAGTGCAGCTACTGTTTTCTTTTATGGGGCAGGAGACGACGTTAGCTCTTGTATTCCACGGACTGTTGAATAGCTCATCCTCACAGGAGAGGGAAATGATTCTGCTACCCTTAACTAGCAGAATGGTTCATCCTAGGCTGTTTTGTGCAACATATCTGACATATCTTTCACTTCTCAGTTTGAATCTCTGCTGCTGAACTGAGAAAAATGTACTGGTCATGAAATTTCTGAGCTATAGAGAAACAATGAGAATGTCTGAGTAGCCCAATATTTAAGGTATTAGCCTAGGAAGAGAGAATCTCTGTTTTCCTGTCTGCACTCCAAAATTAACTTCTGTTTTTGCTTTTCTTAGACTCTTTAGCACTTTTTTAGCAGTTCTGGTTAAAATATATATGTGGTGCTTAGAATCAAATGTTCTTTCCACCTTAACATCTAAACTGTAAAATCATACTCTATCTCAGCCTGAGTCACCTACAGCCCTCCATAATTCATTCTCCTGGTCCATACTCCCTGCTAGATAGTTCCAGGGTCCTTTGGCATGGTGAGTTGGACTGGATAATTTTGAGACAGGCAATTTCCTTTGTTCACTCTGTGGGAATTTATGATATTTTTTGATGTGTTTGGTTACAGTTGGGGGATCTGATCACTAAAAATTCAGCACGGTGGAAATCTGTCTATCTGGAAAGGGTTTGCCCTTTTTCTTGCTGGTTTCTGTAAATTATTTATACTGTACTTTTGGGGCCTCAAATGCAGGACCTTTGTAATTAATAATAATGTTTACTAAATAATTAATAATAATAATCACTATTGATACAGCCATAACAATAGAAGTAGCAAATAATTCACAATTTAAAAATCAAATTATTATAGAATAAAGTAATGAGGGAAGAGGAAACAAGGTTTATTTAAGAACTTCTGCCTTTCAAGCAGATAACTTCTTCAACAGAAAATGTGTTTTGATCACGTCAAGTATAAAATCAACTTCTTATTTTACCTCAAGTTCATTCTTTCAAAAGTTCTATTATATATTATTTTTGCTCGAGACACATTTGCTCTCTCAATATTTATTATGAGTAAGGCTGTGATATTTATTCTTCACAGGTACAAGTTAAGGCTGAAAATTTATTGGAGGCAGAGATGCTAACATCTCAATGCCAAAGCTCTGTGTTAACCCAATTTTCCAGGGATTTGTCACTAATTAGTATTCTTTTGTGTCAATAAATCATTTATATTTTCATTCTCAAACATAATTTCAGCCCAGAGAGAAACTGTAATAAATACTTATTATGCACATGATATATTACTAATGAAGAAGATGATAAATTGCTAATGGAAAAAAAAAAAGAATTGTGAAAGCCTTGCTGAAATATAGATAATAAATTACTACTAGAATACTTAGAATACAACTTTCAGGTGATCAAACATTCTTATTAGATTTCATATGCCCTTCATACACACAGTGCTCCATACATCCAGTAAAATCCAGTAAAATTCTACAAGTTCCTTCTTGCTTCACTGAATCCAGCAGAACTGTGGACACTGATATCTGTAGGAACCATGTCAAGCTGGGAATTAGTCAAGGAAGAAAGACATCTAACGTGATTTTATGCATCAACAGGTTGTCCCATTGTCCCACACAATGTCAGATCTGAAATAAAAGAAAATTGTCCAAGGAATATTTAGGAAAATCAGTCCTAGAAGAAAATGGGAGGAATGAAAGTTCTGAGTGGAGATCAGCGTGCTTGTCAGGAAGCTGATCGGCGGAGAAAGCCGAGAGCCAAGTGTGACAGTGGTGTCAACAGGACAGGGACCTCACCAGGGTGGGATCTGCTCCCACGGCTCCTGAGCAGGAAGGGCAGAACAGGGCCTGAGCAGGGTCACAGCTGCAGGATGGGCTGGCAGGGACACGGGGACAGGGATAAGCTGAAGCCAGGCTGGGGTGGTGCTCAGGGTCGGGAATGAAGAAGTAGGAGTCTCAGGGATACCTGCCACACCGCTCCGGGTGTGGCAGGTATCCCTTACCAAGGGCAAGAGCTGCAGCTTCAAAGCAGCTCAGGGTGGAGACAGGGAGGCCCTCACCTCTCTCAGCCACTTGCACACAGCTCTGCTGCATGGCTGCATGGTTGCACGGCTGCGTGGCTGCACCAGGCTGGACCCCAGCCCACAGCCAGCCTTACAAATGGGTGGGTGGATGGGGGAAGATTTGCACGCAGGAAGGCTTTGAAATGTTATGCTGTTCCTTCTTGGGGTTTTAACCGCACAGTCATCAACTACTCAATAACTCTTCCAGAGTGAAAGACCAGATACCAAAGCCATGACAAGAGGTCAGACAAGTAGAATCATCTCTCATGCATATAAATTACAAATTCAAATTTCTTATAATCTCAAAAAGGAGAAATATTCCCAGTGAACATCTGTCAAAAAAAAAGTTTGACATTTAGTTCAATAATCTTGGATATAAATAACATCAAATGGAGAAAGACTCACATTTTAATGCAAAATCCTTAATCCAGCAAATTTAAAACCAAGGATTTTAATATTGACAGATGTTAGGCAAGGTCAAAACTTGGAGTACAAGCTCTGCATTCCCAGAAAGCTCAAGCAGATTTTCTTAATAGTAATTCAAGTATATTCAATGCAAATCTTTACTCTTTTGAGAGTATGTATATTCTACCAGACATTGGAAGGTAGATGTCAAAATTTCTTAATTAAAAGAGGATATTTTAGCATCATTATATATTGATTTTAGACACTAGGAATGTCTGCAAGAGGATGTCAATTATTTCCTTTCAAATAATTTACTTCAATACTTCAATGAGGTTTAAAGTCCTTCACTTTCAAGCTCTAAGTACTTCAAGTTTTTAGTCTTATCCCTCAAAATGTTTTTTTAGACAAAAACACACATTTTGGTCCTGCCCTCCAAGTCACTTGAACTATTGAATCAACACATAGGATGTTTTCTATCTGAAGAAAAATAAAAATACTTTCATTAGTAAGTACATTACATTACCCCTTTTTTTCTGTTTAGTATTTTCATCGGATGTTTTGTCATAAAAAAAACCTACTTGTGTATTATTCTATATTGTTTTTAAACAAACCCAAGTAATTATATTTTTCCAATCCAATATCATGAAACATCTAGTAATTTTCCTTCTTTTAATATCCTAGACATATGGTTTAGAATTAAAATGTTCATATTTCACTCTCTCTATTATCTTTTGGATATAGCATTCACAGATTATTAACTAGGGATTCATTAAGCCATATGGTGAAAAGTAGTTTCACATCAGGTACGACTCAGTCAAATAATTAAACAGTTGCTCTGTTTTAAAGGCACTTTTCAGTCCCAATGAGACAGGTGAAGATAATGCTTACTTAAACATTATTCTACTTAAGTACACTTAAAATAGATTCATATCCTGATCTGTAGTAGCAACTCAAATCCGAATAGATGTGTGCCCAATGTGATTATCTTTTAATCAAACACAACACTGTACCAAATAATGAAGTGGGGCTCAGATTTCTCATTAAGGAAGAGCTCCTTTTCTTTTTCAAAATAATAATAGGAGTTTATCACCTGCAATTTACACTTTAATAGTTTCTGACAAAACTCTTGTGCTCACATAAAATCTTAGCAAAAGCATCTTAAAATTTGCAATTCAAATTGAATTTGCCTTTTCAAGTTTTTTATTGATGTGAAAAAGTCTAGCTGTGTTAAGTATAGGTTGTCAAATTTTGTCTTACTCCTACCTGAGTCCTAAGATGATAAATAATTTGCACTATATCCAATGTATATCGCTGGAAATTCCCATGTTTGCAGCTCTGAAGTCCTTCAAAATTAAATGATAACAAAAAAAAAGTCCACCCTCCTTTCTGTTATCTGATTTTATATTACAACAAAAATATTTGATGTTTTTATTCTTATTTTCAGATGTTTGCTGTTTCACTCTGATAATTTCACAATTTAAAATACTCTTTACAATTTTAAGAAGAGTTTAACTGTTTGGGAAATTCTCCACTGTAGAGATGTCAAAGAATTATTTACACGATAACTGAAAGTACAATCTTTTAACTTTTTAAATAAATATATAAGTCTTTTAAGATTTATATACAAGAGATTTTAGATCCAGTATACCAATATATGTTTGTCCATACTTGTGAAAGGAAGAGCAGTGTCTTAGCCCTATTGTAGCTTATTTTTAAACACAAGACTAAACTATTTTAATCATAGTAGAACTACAATCATAGAGTAGAACTATTTTAATCAAAACATGAGCTTTAAAAGTTGCAGAAAAGTATCATCCATACATTCAAAAGTTGTTTTATTTTCCTCTTATTAGTCTTATTAGCGTTCATTTACTAGTACTCTTAATATTAGTAGTTGTTCTATTGACATAAAAAAAGGAAAAATAATTTAAAGCCACTTTGTTCTCCTATATAACCAAAATAACACAAATGTAAACTATTTTAATACTTCCACCATTTGACCTTTAATAGAGATTCCCAGATAATTTCAAATTTGCTTCTTCTCCAGACATGGATCCTCTCTATTGAGAATACCTGTCTCTCTAATCCTTTAGTCATGGCAGCATCAAGCCCCAAGGAGCTGGGGGCATCTGTACATGACTGAGATTCTACTGCACTGACTGAAAGACTGCAGATTGCTGCTGTGAGGAAATTTTATACACAGTTAACATTTTTCTACTTAATTTTATTTATGCAGATGGAAATATATACATTTTGATATGTATTTTTGTAATTATAAAAATGTCTTCTAAGGCTGTGCCTGGCACAAGTTTTTTGCAAATATTTTCCTCTCTCAGCTTTCTAGAGCTCTATTGGCCAAGATACAGAAGGTAAAGATGACATTTACAAGGAACCCAAGTAATTTACATCTTTACAAATTAAATCTTCTTGTTGATAGCCACTTGCTAAAAAAGCAGCACACAGGCCAAGCTTTGAAACAAAGCAACTGGATGTGTTTAGGACAGAAACTGAACTAGAAATTTCTACTGAGTAAACAGTGCCTTTGCTACATAACCTCTGTAAAGACTGATGTTTAGGAGCCTTCTCCCTCATTAATACATTCATTTTCCTCTAAAATTAGTGAGGAATATGATGCTATCTGGATGGCAAGTGTGTTAGTGGTCCAGACAATGAGCCAGGAAGTGTTAGCAGGTAGTTCACCTTCAGCTTTCTAGAGGCGACCAAGCAAAAAGCATTTAGCAAAGGAGTAGGTGGAAAATCCTTATGTTATGGGGCTTATGGACACCACTCAAAACAATAGCAATATCCATCCCTCTGGGAATCAGCAGAACAAAGCTAAACCTTTCTTTCAGAGTAAAACCAGCATCAAGTACCTGGGAAATTTATATCAAAATGTAGTTTCTTGTCTGATTCTTTGCTTACTGGAACTGAATTTATCTTTTGCCTCCAGAAATGCCCTTCCCAAACAGACAGAGAAAATTACTGTCTCCTCTAATGGGGAACAGAAATACAGCACCCTTCTGTTGCAGATGGGAAAAAAAGCTTATATCACAGGAGAAACATAAGGAGAACAAATCCTTTGGGATATTGATAATATACTTAACTATGTCCTAGATTTTGGGTCTAGCTTGGAACTGTACTCTCATTTGGCGTTAAAGATGAATATTAAAGTGTAGCTTAAATATAAATGATGAGGGCTATTTATAAACCTTACAGATATGTGTGTGTTGTCTTCATTCTGAGCACATCAAGGATTAGACCATTTAAAGGAATTTGGCCTGGAAATACCTAGCTTCTTGACCTTGACTTCAGTAAGAGTAATGAGAAGTATACCGGGTTCAATGCAGACCTCACTGGCTCAAAAGTTGATACATGTTGGAACCTAAATCTCAGCACCTCAAAATTTAAAAAGAAGCAGCAAGGCTCCTAAATATCAGCAGAATTAAGATATTGGATATATCTTAATGTAGAATTTGAATATCAGAGAATTAAACAGTATGCACCACAAAAACTTCTGAATCATAGTTTTGGGCATTTAGTGTCTAAATTTTGCCTTGTATGAAATAATCCTTCTATATCTTATTTCTGTCTTATTTCATACCTAATTTTTAAGAGCACAAGAGGTTTCACTGCAAAGTTTTTATAAACCAGGTCTCAATGAATCCTGTTTATCATTCCTTCTGCATTGGTGCTATCCTTGGCAAATGGCCTCAGTCAGTGATGCAGAGAAGTGCACTTTAGTATTCAGCTAATGTACAGTTGGGACCCCTAATGACTCATGCTATTATAAAATTGACTGAGATCACCTAAAGAAATAAGATCATTACAAAAACCTCAGTACTCTCCGAGTCTTGTAATGTTTGTGCTCTGAAGACAGAATTCCCTATTAGGTACTCTGAAATGTCTAATGAAGGCTGTTGTAGCAATTTTGATGATATTTGCAATAGAGGAGTCTCTAGTTACTCTAATTGTTCCACCTGTTTGGAAAAGAGAGGAAGGACGAAAAAAGGTCAGAATGAAATTAACAGATAAGCAAAAATTAGATAAGCAAAAATTCTAATTTTTAGCTCATTCTGACTGAGCTAATGATGCTGCATTTAGCTCAGTCAGAATTACAGAGTATTTCTAGGTCAGGGTTAATAGCAAGTGTCTCAAGTCTTTACCTAGAAACTGCTGAAGATGATGGATTAGGTTTACTGGTATATTTTAATAGATTGGAACAGCAAGTATTCCTGGTAATATTTATCTCAAAGACCAGCATTTTCTTATTTCTAATTAATCTAAAGCCAGCTTGACATATTGTCATAGTTTTAATGAAATTTGAGGTTTGATATTCAGAAAGAGGAATCAGAGAAACAAGAATCACAGAACAGATTTTCTAAAAGGAAATGGTGTATATTGGAGATATTTATTTACACCATGAGGATTTTGCCTACTTTACACATAACTCACGGTTTTCTAGATATTTAATTTTGTTGTTTTTTCCAACCAAATCATATGCAGCAGTGAATGCTCTTTATCCAAACCCTGCAGCAATCATAGAAATAATAGAAAGCCTGCACTAAACATGCCTTATGGAGAAAACACCCATGCAATTCCAATGTATGACAGCTAGTGAACATACAAAAAGGTTGCTCAAATAAATAAATCCATCTACTAAACACCATCAACAACAACTTTTCTCAGGAGAGAAGAAGAAAAAGTCATGATTAGTTGAAAAGTTAGACAGGTGTGGTCAGTTAGAATATTACAAAACATAACTTAAAATCCAAATTAATGTGGTAGCAGACTTAATTATTTCTATAAACAAGTAACAGAATAGTAATGAGGGCTCAGCTGTCAACATGCGCTGTACTTGATCATCGGGTTGGGACTAGTTTCTGCTTTCAGCCCTGCATTGGTATCTTGTGCTAAACTTTTACTCCAATGTTACTCAGAGTCAGAAAGTTACTCAATACAAATAAGCTTAAAAGCTCATTACGTAACATACCTTGCAGTTCAAAGACAAAGAAGAAGGAAGGACATATAAAGGCGTGGAAGAAATCCCTCCCATCTAAGGCATTGAAGGAAAGAAAGAGCAGGGATACCTGTAAAGTATTTAATAAGAGTTCCTTCTATAAATAAAGACCTTTCCTTACAAAAACAGTTCTGCAAATGCAGCATGAAGAAATCAACGTTTGAAAAGTCAGATATAATGGAAGTACACAATAGATGACATAACATTTCTGCATAACAAATAAATAAATCCTTGTCATCTTTTGCATTTTGAATATTTTCACATTTTCCTGGTCAGCATATTTGTTTTATTTTTATAAAATTCATAGTATATATTTCAGAATATTTTGTTTTATTTTAACACTAAATAAAATTGCTACAGTGTTTCCCTAATTTAATCTTCTTGCCTGATACAATATATAAAATTTAATTTACCTCTATAACTAGTGCTTGGTAGGAAATTTGTTCATTAAGTTATACCTTTCAACATTTTTCTTGCAGGTAATGGAATATATCAAAATAAATCACATTTCACTCAAGCATTTTATGGTATGCTGTCAGCAAATGTCCAAGGAAACACAAACTTAAAGCATTAAAAGTGAAACCATTAACTTGCAGATAAATCAGAGGAACTTCTCATTTAAAAAATGATTTGTAAAGGTCTAATGAACTGTTAGGGATAAGAACTGAAAATTACCACATATTAGAGTCTTCTTCATCTCTAAAATAAATAAAACCTTATTTCATTTGGACACAAAAATAAATTCCACTAGACCCATTTATACTTTTAAATCACAGAAAGGGTAACTATAACAATGCATGAGCAAACACCTTCTTTCACCTTCATCACCTAGGGAAAAATGTGAATATATTTCCCTCACTTAAATAAAATCCATGCCTGAACTGAGCTTAAAATTAGAAATTTATTCCTGAACACATAAAAATGACAGTACTGTATTTAATTTCTGATGACTATAACTGTCAGGCTTGAGTTGGCTTTTCATTCTCTAAAATAGGCTTTTTTATGTATCACACCACATTACTGGATACTGTTAATCTTCAATATATTTAATACATTAGGCAAAAAAAAAATAAAATCTTGTGGGTTTTACTGCAAGAAAGTATATTTGAGACAGTAATTTTGGTCTGACTTTGCCAGTTATGGGAAAAAAAAAAAAAAAAACAACAACAAAAAAAAACCACAAACAAACCAAGCCACCACAAAACAAACAAGAAATTTTGTGGAAATTTCAACCATGTCTCCAACAAAGGAACTACCTTATAAAAAATAGGTTAGAGCCTTCCATTCATAAACACTTAAGAAGGAGATAATTTAAATTCTGGCTTTTCGTGGGCTTTTTGTGGTTATTGGTTTGGAGGCTCTTTTTCTTTGGTTGTATACATGTTGCCCACCCCCTCTAGCCTCCCCAGTAATTAAGAGACTGCACAATGGATGTTGATAAGAGATTACAAGCTGCCTTTTGTTAATGTCATGCTGTAGGAGACAACAGCCTCAATACCATTTCTTCAGTATTGGAATAATTTTGAAATTAAAGGATTTCTGTCTTCACCTATGGCTCTAGTTAGAATGAACTTACTCCATTTTTCAAAAGCAATGCATATTCAGCATATATGGCAGGAAGAGTGTGAGTGGAGGCTGCACAAACTCAACAACCCCAGTGACCAAATTTTGGAGTTTCTGAAATATGCAATCAGGCTTTTTCTCAGAAATCAGGAACATCAGAGAAGTCATGCCACTACTGGGAAAAGGAATCTGAAATGGTATTTGAGAATTATGTAGCTACCATGTACTATTAACACTTTTCCCCCCCTGAAAAAATCTCTTTTTTTTTGTAAGTAAATACCATCAGTATCTTTTCTATCTCTTCCTCCGCCACCCAAAGGTCTGTTCATTTTGGCATTTCTATGGATTGAGAGTTTTACAGAGCAAAGGAAAAACTCATGCAACAAGTCAAAAGGTTTATTGAGAGCAAAGAGGATGGCTTCATTTTTCCTCTAATATCAAACTATTTCAGGTAAAGTAAGAAATCTATAGATTTCTCCTAACTTCAGATCTTCTTCTGAAGCCTTGTTTTCAGACCTTGAGGAAAAGAACAGACATTTAGCAGAAATGGAGTAAAGATTTTACAAATCACTTCACTTGCAGAGATTTAGTCCTCACTTTTTAAGAAGTATTACTGAAAAATAAAAAGAAACCAAAATAATGGAATGACAGGTGGTTTTTAAATTTGGTTTTATTGTCAGTCAGGCAAAGGAATTCTCAGCACACATCTAACACAGACTATTGAAACTTCATAAAAAAACAGGTCACTGAGTTATGATCATTCTACTACAATATCCAGGCAAGTCTTTCTTCTAACCGTACTCAGAATTACTACGTAGTTGATAGTGTTGGCATGTTCATAGCTATCATCTGACACCACACTTTTTCAAAATCCTCAGAAGGTTACTCCATCTCATCATATAGGGGAGTGAACTACAGTGATACTACTGAAATACTATTGCTACATGGCTGAAGATTCTGCAGCACCAGCAAACTTACCTTACCACAAAAACCCACTACACTTGCTACTAAAATTAATCAACTACTAGAGGAAAATAGTGGAGGGATGGGAGGTGTTGTCAGTAAATCCAAAATTCTTATGAGCAAATCCAAAATTCAGGGATAGTTTTGTTATGACAATGTATAATTTCAATTCCTAAAACACCAGGAGAAGGTTAGCACAGGAACACTACCATCATCTGAAGAAGAGGCGGTACATTCCATTCATTCATTTTCTTAACCTTTCAGCTGGGAGAATTGGGTGCTGGAACGAAAGGATAACATCATACCTCCTTTTCTAAATTCTGATCTAATGACAGACTTTTCCTAGCTATACGCTCAATCAAAAAGGCACAGCTTTGGAATTAGAGCTTTTTCTAGTAACCTAAATGCATACAAAGGTATGTGAGAAAATTTTTGAAATATGCTATATGAAAAACTATATAAAAGTAGTGATAGCCAATACGTTGTATAAATTATTCATCGAGTTTTGCAGACTTTCTAACCTGACCTTTGGATTCCTGATACTAGATCTGTAATACATCAAGAGTAGTAAAGCTAAAATTATTATTAAAAAAAAAAGAAAAAAGGATTAAAAAAAGGATGCAACTAAACTCTTCAGATGATTTGTAATGCTTTAGTTGCTCTGCAACCCCCACAGTTTTCCGTGTTACACAACTCAGGAAACAGAGTGCATGTAGAAATACCTNGAAAAAAGGATTAAAAAAGGATGCAATTAAACTCTTCGGATGATTTGTAATGATTTAGTTGCTCTGCAAACCCCACAGTTTTCAGTGTTACACAACTCGGGAAACAGAGTGCATGTAGAAATACCTAAGCCACAACAACGCTGGTGTTCAGGGGCCCAATATCTGTTAGGTGAGACATAAGGCATGTCTGCTGTCACCTCTGCAGCATCCCAAGGACAGCACATTTCATGCAGAGAGAGAGATTTGCTATGAGTGCTGTAGCCCAGGGAGATCTGAGAAATGTGCATTGCAAAAAAAAATCAAGAGAAGAGAGAGTGAAAGCACATCATTTATAAAACAGCTTGACTGAGCAAGTAAGTCTGATTTACCTGCACCGTGCCACTATTGTCACGACGGCTCCGCAGGGAGCACATTCATTTGTCATTTCCACCACACCGTATCTCAAGACATACAAGTATTACATCGAATGCATCCCTCAGCAGCTGGCTCGCTGCCTGCTTTCTGGCACATCTCAAATCCATAGATAAATGCTCCGGAGCAGCACGTTGCTCTTCATCACCCTATTTCTAACCTCTTGTAAAGCATCTGCACACAGGCTTTATTTCACTGGCTTTAGATTTCCCCAGGTTGCTCTCCGTTACAGATATTTGCGTTTGAAATAGGTGAGAGTGCTCCTTGTGGGACTCCAGGGCCTGCGGGACCCTGCCAGAGCCAGGGTACTGCCAGAGGGGCACGACCCGGAGCGGGTCAGGGTGGCATAGGGAGAGGGAGAGGTGGAGCGGGGTAGGGTACTGTAGCCAGAGCGTGACAAGGTGTAGGAGGAGCGGTTCAAGGAGCTGTATGGAGGGCGTGTAAGTGTGCCATAGGTGGCACGGGTTGAGGAGTAGCCTGAGCGCCCCTCAGGGCTCCACAGCGATCGGGAGGTGGGAGCCCACATGGAGCCCAAACGAGTGGTAGTGTCATAGGAAGGGCCCCACTGAGAACCACACAACGAGCGAGACCCAGAGGTGCCCACAATCTGGGAGACAGAGCGAGAGATGGGGGCACAGAGGGAGCGGGCTGTGGCACCTGCCAGGGGGCGCGGGGATGGGGAGCAGGGGAGGCAGGCAGCAGCTGATGAGTCCAAGGGCTGAGCAGCAGGTGAGCTGGCAGGGCGGGCCCCCACAGCCACCAGCGAGGAGGAGGTGGGCGAGCACAGGGAGTGGGCTGCAGGGGGCCCTACTGGGCGGGGGGCTGGAGAGCACAGCGAGTGGGATGCTGGGGGTCCCACGGGACGGGGGGCTGGGGAGCACAGTGAGTGGGATGCAGAGGCACTGCCCACCTGCAGCACTGTTGGGGTGCTGCTACGGTCAGCAGCACGGGGCACTGGGGAAGCCACTGGGGAGCACATGCCGTGGGCTACCGCAGCACTCAGGGGTTGGGAGGACATGGTGGCCACTGGGCCACACGGAGGCTGGGTGGTGGGAGAGGGCGTGGAGCCACAAACAACATGTGAGATAGAGGCACCAGGTACTGAAAGGGGAGTTGGAGGTTGCATGGGATTACCAATGGTGTGGACTACTGGAGAGCACATGGAGTAGGATGGCGGAGCAGACATGGGGACTGCCTGGGTTGCCCCGTTGGGACTGGGGCCAGCCATGAAATGGGTCAGCAAAGCACTCACCGCATTATTTGCGGGGACAGAGACAGAATAGGACATCGGGCCCCCTCCACCTCCAGAGGGGTGTGTGGGAGCAGGACCTGTCTCAAACACCACATGAGGCATAGGGGTGCAGACAGGGTTGGCTGCTGGGGCTGGCATGGAGCTGTACATGGATGGAGGCATTGTAGCACATGTAGCAGGAGGCACAGTCTCACATATGACACGGAAGCCAGGATCGCATCCCATCTCAAAACCAGGATTGATGCTTGGATTGAAGCCTTGGTTGCAGATGGAGTTGCATAAAGGATGGCCTGCAGGGAGGTACACGAAATCATACACAGGCTGCCCCCCTGCACTGCAGTTTGGGTTGCACACTGGGATACATATATATTCACACATGGAGTTGAACGCAGGGTCTGCCACAGGGACAGGCCCAGAGCCGTTCGTGGGGACGGAGCCATTCTCACACACTGGGAGTGACCCATTCTGGCTGATGGGCAGGACACCATTCTGGCCTGCGGAGCAACACACTTCGGCTTTGGCACATCCCTTGCAGTAGGCAAACTTGTGGCACCCAAGGTTGGCCAGGAGTCGGTGACTGCCAAGCCTGTAAGGTGTGAACTCCACGACGGTCCGTGCCTGTTGGTTGGATGCCAGTGTTCCCAAACTGAAGCAAGACAATGAAAATAATTAGGACCCTAATCTTAGCACTCAGAGACCTAAGCGCTACAAGATGAGCGCACAAAATTAAGTTTGATTTGTTATGACATATTTTAGAAACAAACTGTTATGACAGCTTTGTCTTCTTGTCTTTTTTTCCAAAAAAACCCATGTTCTCTGTTGTGAAAAGCATGGTAAAAACTTTTGTCCCAAGAGAAGACTCCGTAGTCAATTCTGTAACTGGAATTGGAAAATCGTTTGTGGTACTGACTTGAATTCTTAAAAAATGTAGCACCCGTCTGCCTCAAAGGTGTATTTATTGCTTACCATTTCCAGCAGTTCGACAGGGCAGCTTTGTGGAATCCAGTTCATTACTATTCAGTGAGAACAATTCTTAACTTCTTGCCCTCAAAACTAGTCATACTTTTGTCAGTTCTCCTTGTCATGAAGAGAAGCAATGCATATTAATAAACACCTACTTTTCCTAGAATGTTACAGCATTCTGGAAGTTTCCAGTTTCCTGTGATTAACATGTTACGAGCTTAGAATGCTTATTGCTATTTCTAACTGTCATTCTCTAATTGTTCCCATATGTGGTTAGTGCCAGTTCATGAATATTTAGAGAATCTTATTATAAACTCAATAAGATTGTAAGGGACAGGGGACTCAGCTAGCTCTTCTTCTAAAGACAAGTGTGCAGACAGGTATTTGATGCACCCACTTGAATTAAATCTTGAGAAAAATGAAGCAGCAACATTCCTTGCCAGCTTTAAATGATCATCAGTTTCAAGAGGAATGAGGCTTTTAATGGAGTCTCAAAGTAATAAAAGGCAAAATGTGCTAAACGCCAAAAATATCACAACTACTGTCTCTCTCAAAACCTGCTCTGGACTTGTACACTTTAGTTCAACCCCAATATCATCCCCAGTTCAAGAATTGATGAACTTACTCAATGGTCATTGGCTCTTTGAATAAACCACAGCCTTCTAATGTCATTACACAATTCTTCATATCTTCCTGGAGAGGATTACAGAAGGAGATCTCTGCAGTGCATGGTACTTTCAGTCTGGGTTGGCTCAGTAGCTAGTTAAAAAAGAAACAAACACATTTTATGGTTTTCAATCCTTACAAAATTGGCAATGATGTAAACAAATGGAAGGAAAAAGAAAGTTAGAAGGATTATTAAAATACATTTCTTTCTGACTTGCTTCTATGATCTCTATACATTACTAAGCCAACTGTTTCACTTTAAAAATCACACCAATCTCACTAAATTAAAAAAATAAAAAGGCAATAAAATAGAAGAAAAATGTAAAGTATTTCAAGTTTATTGGCATTGTACTTAGGAAGTGGCCAATAAGAGTTCCCAGGTCTGCCCCTTAGATCCTAAGTTCCATAATTAAAGTTCCTTACCTTTACAATAACAGGTGGTCTGTTGACCACAATATCCCTGCTCACCATCAGAATTTCTCCACACTCTGGGTCTGAGACAGCAACTACTTTCATAATGTTGTGATCATAGAGATAAGGTCCATATTGATTATATGATATACACAGCGGAATTTTTTTCACTGTAAAACAAATAATTTCATTTTTTTCTGATTTTTTTATTAATATACCCACTTTCCTTCCTCCTAAAGTTTAACTCACACTTACAATGGCTTAATTAAATATTAAGTTATCATGGCATCTTTGAAAATAGAATTTTTACTGGCTTAGGGTGATATATGGCTATCTTCAGCAATCAGTTTCAGTTTTCAATTCATCTATCAGTGAATTTGCAAGATTAGTTGATGATGATGACGATTATTAAGCAAAATTTGGAATCTTTCCTTCCAGTACAATGCTTAAAGCAATAATTCAAATATAGGCAAATTAAGTCTCCATAAAATAGAATTTTAATATCAGTATGAAATTTTGTCTTATAATGATGTGGTTTAAGCACGTGTTTTACACTAGCTGATACATTTTGGCCAAAGAAAACATTGTTCTGATAGACAATTGCAGCTTTATCTTTGTTTTGAGTATAGAGTCCAGAACTGAAATTTTAACAAAACAATTTTTTAAACTATCATAAGAATCTTTAAACCTTGAGAAAATAAGGAAAGACTACAATTTACCTGTCACCATACATGTAGTATTGACATCGTGTTAGTTTTTGAGTGATCACCCTAAACAGAATTCAGCTGTTGATATTTAACACTGTACACATTTCACTTCCCACCACTATTAGGAAGTCTCCACAAACCCTAAAAACCAACTATCTCCTAAAAAGAACAGGGTATTAAACAATTTTCTCTCTTACCTTCCCTTGGACCCAATGTGACATTCACACTGTCTTTCCAAAATTGATCCATTGGGCAACCACTGTAGGTTATAATTTGTGCACACAAATTAAACTTCAGGGTTTTGTTCTCATTACGCAAATTTTCAAGCAGCCAGTTCAGTTGGACGTCTTCACCATACATTGGGCAGTTAGCCATCTTTAACCTCATGTTAATTCCGGAGTCGCTCAGAAAAGGGTTTTTCAGAGATGATAACTCTCTGTCGATATGGCAATTGGAAGCATTGCAATACCCTGGGTGAATTCTTCTGTAAGCCCGGTAATAAGCCTCTTTGTTTTTCACAGAACCTGTTGAAGAAGATATATGATAATGAATCTGCTGGAGGCACAAGAACCCTATTATTATTCTACCCAAATAATAAAGATAATTAAATTTATTGCTTCTTCTTCCTGGAACCCAAAGTAGCAGGTTGTTGTAGAACAATTGCACCAGATAATGAAATACGAGATACAGCAGACTGAATGCACAGAAGAAAACACCTCAGGGAAAAAGGAAAAATTAAAAATTTTATTTTACTTTTAAGTAGTTAAATATAAAAATAGTCATGTTAGTATCAAAATGTATAGTTAGTGCAAAACTCAAAATATAACTCTTTAAAAGGATAAGGGTGAATATGTGATTCTCTCAAAAGACAAAATATACCATTAAAACAAAGAAATTATCAATTATTTTCCAACCAACCTATCTAAAATAAACCAAAAAACCCTACAGAGCTCGCAAATGTACAATCATTTGTGGAGTGATCTAATGTTCATTTCTTTATGCAATTTTGCTGGTTGAACTTCTCCCTGACAATCAGTAATCCGGGGCCCAAAGTAAGAAGAGCAGACTATGCCAACAATGCAGGAATTTAATAAGTAGGCATATTTTCTGACAGATCTAGTACAAGAAGCAACAAGTAATGTGTTAATCCTAGGTTTAGAAGAATTTGTGTCTTAGAAGACTATCTCTAATAATAATATATTATTATATTATATAATAATATTTGAAACTATTTTAAAGGTGAGACCAAAACATATATACACAAACAGTGTTATCTAAAGGGTTAGAATGCATGTCCTATGAGGAGCAGCTAAGAGCTTTGGCTTTGTCTAATTTGGAGAAAACAAGGCTGAGCAGTGACGTCATCATTCTTCCTAGCTTCCTGAGAAGAGGAAGGGGAGGTGTTGAGCTCTTGTTCCTGGTGTCCAGTGACAAGAAGCATGGAAATGGTTCAATGCTGTGCCAAGGAAGGTTTATACTAGACATTAAGAACTATTTCTTTATTGTGAGGCTGGTCAAACACTAGAACAGGCTTCCGAGAGAGATGGTTGATGGGCCATGGTTGTCAGTGCTTAAAAAGAGGTATTTAATACTATGTTTCCACTTTCACTCAGTCTTGATGTGTGAGGCAGTTGGACAAGATGGTCATTGTAGGTCCTTCCCAGCTGAAATATCCTATCCTATCCTATCCTAT
>LXPA01020637.1:24458-44903 GCA_001655095.1 Phylloscopus trochiloides viridanus
ATGTGCTTTGTTTGAATCATCCAAATATATTTATAAGTTTTAAAATCAAGATCTTTGAAGAGCAAATCATCTGCTTCTTTCTCAAAAATAAAAAGACAATTTCAGATTGTTTTGCACATTCAAACACAGGAGAGATTACTTTGAAACTTTTACATGGTTAGCCTGTAAAATTTCCTCTAACCCATTTAATATTTTTGTCATACCTAGTTCATACTTGTAAGCTCCAGTGATATCTTCAAACTGCTCACTCCCAACACTCTTGGTGATTAGACGTTGTCCACATGGCCACGTGTCACAGAAAAATTTTGTTCTTTTGGCATTGTTTTGGCAAAGCCAGCCAACATAGTTTGAATTTACTCGAGAAAACATATGATGACCATCATAATCCAAGTCCAGTTCCCCTTCCCTGATGCTTCGGACCCATGTAGGACCACTGCAAGCTGAACCTAAATAAGAGAACAAAAATGTGATAACACATTGTAACCTGAGTAGAAGGGAAATTCAGCAACATAACCTGAGGAAAATTATTCCAACTATAGTAAAGTTACCTCTGCCTGTTTCCAGAGGTGTTGGATCCAGACACTGCCAGTCACCACAGCACTGATTTATGTCTCTGCGAGCCATCCAAGATTCATTCCAGCAGTGGTATCGCCTGTAGAATGAAGGAATATACGATTAAAGATGTCTCTTGGATTACCAAATTTAACATCTATGACAGAGGAAAACCATGTCAGCTATAATTTTTTAGTCAACTGAAGATTTTGTATGTCTTAACACTGTCGAAGATGTTTGTGACAGGAGTGGTTTTGTTTGCTTTATATCACTCAGACTGGAATTTTTCTTCCAGAATCCCACAGACCTGATTGCAAAACATGCTTCCTTTAGATGATGACATGCCAACACAGTTCTTTTGTTTAAGTTTTACAGGAATTGAAATGTTTATAAGAATGAAGCAATCCATTACGAGGAACATCAGGAGGAAAACATAGGTATCAACCAGGTGATTATGACTGAAGATAATCAAATCCAAATTAGTGATAAATTTTCCCTAGCATTTCATGATCTACTTTACACTTTTACAGCTACTAAGTTTGATGGCCTTATTTTTTTCAGCTGAGAAAGATAAGTAGGCAGCATGGATTCTCACAAGAGGTTTTGCTTTTTTTATTTTTTGAAAATCTACATTGAATAGACTGCATCTTTAGTAATGTCTTAGTTTTGAAGTGCCTTATTAGGAAACTGAAGAGCATTACCCCACTAAAGAAAGAGATATACCAAAGAGAGACACTGATCTACAAAATGTATATCAGTTTTCCTCTCATGTAACTTTTTAACAGGGCAAAAGAGCTTAGCTTTATATTTTTCTTATTTACCATAGCTTGTCTTTGCCACACAGGTTTTTACCAGTAGAATCAAAAATCTCATTGATACCAAGAGGATTCTCAATTGAGCAAGGAAAACAGAAGCTTGTGACAACACGGCTTGGAATTCCCAAACACCTCATCACTGTAAGAAAAAAATATGAATGAATTGTTACAAATCACAATTATTCAGGCAAATCCTTCACTTATTTTATAAATAATTATCTTATACTCTAATTTACAGTTATAGAAACACAATGGATAGGAAGCAATATTTGGGATGCAGTATCTTCAAAATTCTTTTTAGCTCTTGAAAAGCAGTTTGAAAAAAAAAAAGCCTAGCAGAAAGGAATGTTTTTTTCTCATCCATCTTACAATAAAAACAAAAAAACACCCACAAAACCAGATGTTTTAGTTCAGAAATCATTAACCTGATTCTGCATTAATAAAACACAATTCTTTTTTTTAATAAATAGCATGGTACATATAGGTTCCTCTACAGGACTTAAATTTAACTTTCTTCATTCAATGTAGAAGCAGGTTCAGTAGACAAATGGTATAAAGTTGTAACTCAGACCTTCTGTCTGTAGAGTTTAGTGCACTATTATCTAATCTTTTGCATTAGAAGGAGAATATAGCCTAATGCATTTGTGTTTTGGAGGAGACATTACTAGAGATCTTGTTGTTCATAACTTAGTGGTTTTTCTCATCCTTCAAACATCACCCAAAGCATAAATTTTGGCATTGGCTCCCCAATGACGACCTTTAAAGGTGTCTTCCAACCCCAACTATTCTATGATTCAGTGATGCTGCATTTGTTCTGTGTTTTAATAAAAGTTTCAGTATTGATAACTGCATAATATAAAGGTCATAGAGAAGATGGAACTACTTTTTTTGCTCTTCAGCCTGTATTGGAAAGCAAAAGGTTTATAATAAACCCTATATTAGGAGCATGAGAAAAATACTCAATTTCTTTTCTAGTAAAATGCTTATGAGCAAAATTCTTCAAGTAGTTTTCAGGGTCAGAGGGTTTTTATCCTTGTTTTCTCTCTCCTTTTCTCTATAAACTAGGTAAGGTCAAACTGAAATATCACACCTGTGCACATTACTGAAGCAAGAGATCCACAGTACCCATATCTGACCGGCCTGCATCTGCCACTGTACCACTGCTGTAGAATAGGGACACTTCCATTCCAGGAAAATGGCTTTGTTCCTTTCAGGTAATCATTGTTTTCTGGAATCTTCATGATACTGTTAGTGGTGTGGCTGCTTATCTAGAAAGGGAAAAGAAAAACAACCTTTTCAAATAGCCGACCACGTATTCACATTCTAAGCATGTCTCAAAATCATCAGGGATTTAGCACTACAAGTTTAATTTTCCTGTGAATCTGAGCACAGGAAGGATTTTCCCTGCTTGCCTGTTGTGTTAGATTACCGTGCAGTTTCTCCTTCTACGATACAGTGAAGTGTGACCTGATCTATTCAGAGGTCTCACACCCCCACAAATCTTACCATGTGATTCACCACCATGCTGACATGCACAGGGTCATTGCGCCAACAGTGGTCACGGTCAGAGCCATGATGGTAACTCGCACCCATATCTAAGATCTTCAAGCAGATATCCAGAATCCCGTCTTCAAACTGAGGGAAAAAATGTGTAACACAGGCGTCATGGTACGCTGACACTGATAAAGTACCTTTCTTATCAATAATCCAGTCTTTTTCACTTATATGAGCTGCTCTCTCTCCTCTCCTGGCCTTTTTTTTTTTTCAATTTTTATTTTTCTTTTATTAAATCAAGCACAGTTCCTAGTGGTTTGCATGGTGTTGCCAATCTGCCTGAAGGAAAACCAAAGGCAAAAACATGTCGTTTTTACTTACGCTTGACCAATGAAATAATTTTCCTTCAGAACCACAATATTTGTTTTACTTGTTCCCAGAACATTCTGCAATTTCCCTCATTTTACTAGATAAAACTTTGTTCCAGTTATTTGGGCTACAGTGAAATTCTCAGACATTTTGGTTTGTGTATGCATAGCCTGTACTGATCCTAAAAACTTTTGCACCACAAATAGAGCATACATTTCTGAAAAAATATAGACAACACTTCATTTATCAGTATATAGATGACAGCTATTTCTGAACAAGTGTTAAAAAAAATACCTGTCCAAAGTGCCATGGTCGAGAAGTTATGTGCTTGTGAACTCCTTCATACAGTATTCCATGTTCATTCAGAACATATTCTTCTCTATGGGCCTGATTGTCCAAATATACAGGGTCATCTGGAAAAGATTAAGAGCTTTCATTCAGACAAAAAGTATCTTTCTAGTACTTCTGTGTTTCTGCATCACTAGATCTCTCTTTCCTTTCCTACCAGTTTTTGATTTATACTTTTAAGCATATTGAAGGCTGTGGGCTCTTTAAGCACTTACAGACAATTCATTTCTACTTACAGTTAGATAATATCTTGATTAAGTCTGTCTGCTGTAGAACACATGAATGGAAGAGCTTGCAATTTATCTTCACACTAAGCTGTTCTAGAAGTCAAACACTCAGCACATAAAGTTGTGTATCTGATTTAGATCAAATCAGCACAGACAATGTGAATATTTGTCATGTAATGATTTTGGTGAGGTCCTATAGACTCCAGAACTTCTTGCTACCAGAGCCAGATCTACAGAATTTATTTTGTATTTGTACTATATTATTTTATGATCATAACACACTATTCACAGAATTACAAAATGGTTGAGATTGGAAGGGGCCTCTGGAGGTGATCTGGTCCAATCTCTAGCCAGTTTCCCAGGCCACATCCAGATGGCTTTTAAATATCTCCAAGGATGGAAACTCCACAACCTCTCTGGGCAACCTGTGCCAGTGCTCACTCACTCTCACAGCAAAAACTTTTTTCCTGATGAACAGAGGAAACTTCCCAATGCTTTTTATCCTGTCAAGACACTGTAAAAGTTGTGGGAAAAAACTATACCTCACCCCTACTACCACTAAGAAAAATAACAAAATTAAATCTCTCCTTGATTCTCATTGTTTCTCTTACTACATCCTTTACGTACCAGCTAAATAATAAATATCTTCAACATCTTTATTCATCACTAGCTATTTTTCTTAAGACAATCTGACTGTCACTAGAGTTCTTACCTGCACACCAAGGGTTAAAAAGAACATAAAAATCTCCAAGACACCGCTGATATGTGTGACCACAGGATGTGATTTGCATATTGAGAATATAGCGGCCAATGCAGACATTGGAGGGAGGGAACACGCTGATACTGATGCATTTTGGCTGATGAACTTTGTAGGAAGCACTCCAGCAGGTTTGATCCAGACATCTGCCCATTGGGAAGGTGCATTTCGTCTCATTTGATTCACAGGGTCTGAGGCCTTTTCAGGAAAATAAAAACCACTTCCATCAGACTACTAAACAAAGCACATGTAAAAGGCTAGTAATTTGCTTAGGCATCATTTGCAAGGCGAAGCTCCCAAGGGTGGATTTCTTTTCACTTGTCACTTCTCTAGCAGAGTGAGAAAACTTTACATATTAGAAGAACTGCCTGATTTAGGGGAAGGTAGTCTCTTCACACAGAACATGAGCAGGTTATGGGAATGTGAAGACTACGAAAGAAGTCTTCTGAAGACTATGGGAAATATTATTAACCAGCAAAGGACTAGGAAAGACTACAGAGTGCTTGGGAGTGACTACCTGTTTCCACGGTGAAAGCAGCCTGGTCCACGGAGTCATCCCATTCCCGATTTTGGAAACGAGCATAAAAGCTAAAGGCTTGCCCTCTCCTTATTATCTGTCTGTCAGTTCCGAAGAAATGGGTATTATGTATTTGACAGTTGGAAGGACAGTTCAAGTCGACTTCTCCCAGCTCAATAACTGCAGGACAGAGAAAGGAGCACAAAGAAGAAGCCCCATATAATTAAGTTCCCAACTTTGACTGTGGTTAAGATGAGGCGAAAGAGGAGACAATGATGAAAGAGAGAGATAACTCTTTTAAAATTCATTCAAGACATTGTTCAAAATTCAGCAAGACTGAAAGTGAGACATACACCCATAAAAGTTCTTTTACAAGTTCGCCACTTTCCTAGCTTGCAGACGGAAACTTGTCTAACTCTTTGATTTATAAAGCTGTGCTGCAAGTTTCACTTCTTTTATATAGTGCCTGATTGTATTATGAATACCTGATGCTGAAGGACAATATTAGTACCTCTACCTGAAAATTTGACTTTGCATTGTAATATTCTCTCCACACATTATAATATGCTGTCTACAGGCTGTTACAGTTGTGCACATGCTCTCATTTGAGATGTTTGGGTTTGTTTTATAAAAGAAATAAAAAAAATCAATAGAATAAATAAAAAACTTGATAATTTGTGTATGCATTTGCAAGCTTAAGTGGCACTCCAAATGATTTATGAAAAAAGAGATATGTGTAAATATCCATCCAAAATTTTAAATAATTTTAAATATGCATGCAAATGTCTCAGCCTGCACTCCCAAAATCATAAAAAAATTTGCAGATGTCTTTGAGGAACTTAATGGAAAAGGAAATATTCACAAATTGTGACATTTTAAAATGCTGACAATCTGTTCTAGGTGCTGTGATTAGCTCGACAAAAAAATCTTGACTGATTCCCCTTTAGGCATCCTGCCTGCATATCAGTCATTTCATAGGAGTGATTATGACACTGGTGCCAGAAGGATGGGTGGCAACATTCATCTTTACTTATTTGCATACAACTTTTTATTTTCCAAAGTTCTTCACTCTAATTGAAGACGATGGAAGCTACAGATTCTCAGCAGTTTTGGAAATTGGGTTTACTGATGTACAAAGACTTGTACATTATTATAATTTTAAAGGGTTAAGTTTGGTCCTACTAAGCCTACAGAAAAATCTAACAATGCAACTTCTCTAACTACGTGGGTACCTCATTGAATACAAAATTAATATTTAAGGGAAAATAATTTTTCCCATGCAGAACAAAGGGTGTATCCATACAAGGGGAGACTCATAGCTAAGCCCTTGGGACCCTTACATTTTTAACACAAATCAGTAGAGTTTCCCAGGATCATATACTGAATTAAATAATTTAAATTAATTGGGGGAGGAGGGGGGAAGGGAGAGGGGGTGGAATAGGTAGGGAAGAGGCAAAAAAACCCCAGAACATTTTTTTCTGATTTGCTTTCCTTGAATAAAAATAATCTTCTTTCTCATCTAACTATTTAAAATTTGGTAATGCCTTGGTCATTCAGATCTTCAACAGAGATCAGCAACAAATGCAGAGCTGGGTGCTACCCATGATCAACAGTAACCAAAAAATATAGGAGTGCATTACATCATTATTGCTCATGAATACAACATACCTGCTGACAAAAAAACAGAGCAGCAGAACTGAACTGAAAATCTCATATCTTAATGACAGTTGCCAAGCATAACACAAATATTCCGGTCAAACCGAAAGTGTTTACAGCACACACGGCAAATTCCTGCTCAGGTCAAGAACACTGAAAGAACCTGATCCTTGACTGGTCTCTGGAGGTGTTTATAAACCAAGACAACTACTCTTCATCCACTCAGTAATCCAGCTGAACTGGAACATCAGGGAGCTGAGATATTATGTTTCCCAGGGAAGTTGTCTAAAGTCAGCCCACAGTTTTCTTATCAGATTTAAATATCGCAACTGGATCACAAAGGAGCTAACGATTGCTTTCTTAAGCAAAGACAGCTTGGAAAAAATACAAAAGGCAATTCAGTTTCACATTTCTTACTGGTTTTCTGCCTCTGGTAGAAACCTGACCATCAATACCAGTCACAAGTTTTTCTCTATCAATTCATATTTTTCCTTCATTCAAGACGGAATACTTCAGGTATTCATTGGAAAATAATTACTTCTGCAAGCTTCTAGTACGTGAATACTGAAACCTAGCACTCTCTGACTTATGTTGGAAATAAAATTTATTCTTTTCCATGCTATTTCCTATTTTCAGAATTGGCTGTTGTTTCACTATATCTTTTCCATAACCTCTTTTTCCTTCATAGTAGTTTTTTTCAGAAGTTGTTTTTTCCTCTTTCTCACTTGTTCCACAAAGAACATCCAAACATACAAGTAATCCCTACACAAAAATATGTGCAATTTTTTAGGTCTGTACACATGATCATTTAATTATATCTGTTTTCAGTCCTGGTTTAAGGGATAATAAAATTTCAAGACACTTACCTTCCATTTTTCTTCTACATGTACTGGAATCTGAAGCACAGTACTGGAGGAGATACCAGCTACTCAGCAAGACACACTGCAAGGTCTGGTTGATCTCCTCTGCGAACCAACCTAATTTCCTCTCAGTAACACTTATATTCAGAACTAAGAGGCCGTCACACGTGTTGCATCAACAAAATACCAGTTTTAAAAGAGGCCCCACCCATGTGTCTACTGATGCTCATAAATGATTCATTTTAACTTCCAGCATTATTAGGGAGAGTCCTGGGGCTGAAGGGAGGGAAGAGATCTTGGTAACCTCACCTATAGCACAGTGTGTTCCGTGTCCCACAGTTTGCCCTGTCTCCAAAAATACTTTAAAGCCGGGATGAATCTAAACACATTTCAGAGTAAGCCATTATTTGTAGCCATCCAAAGTTGCCATAAATACCAGCACCTACTGTTCCCTTCTGGCTAGACATCTTCAGACAGCTGCTGAAAACAATAAGGAACACTAGACTAAAGCTGAATTTACACTCTCAGAACATGATAAACGGTGGACATTTTTACCGCAATATAAGCAGAAAGCCCAGCTTTCAGAAAGTCTACACAGAACTCCCTCCAAGGGAGGGACAAAATGATCAGTTACAAATTTTTCCAACTAAACTGTAAAATATGCAGAGAGTATGTACTAAATTGACAATAAAATTTAACCTAAAAATTACATAAGTTGTTTATACTTCATATGTATTTATTTCCTAGTACACAGTTTTGCAGCTTCTTAGCTTACTCCACCTCCCTTCCCCTGTAATTTTGAAAACCATTTCCAACAATATCTGTGGACAACAACCATGTTAATTATTTAACACAAGATTTGTGCTATTTTATTTAAGTTCCAGACATATTTAATAAAATAAAACAACGACAATAATGTTCTCTTTGCATTCTCAGTGAGGAATACTTTAACCTGCAAATAGGAGACATGGATTGAAATTTCTTCTGGCAAAACCAGAATGGACATGTGGTACTAGTTTCCTCCTATCCTTCTTATGCCTCTATGCCAAGCTTTACTCCATAAGCTATCTTTTGAATCCCTCAAAGTCATTCTTTGGATTGAAAAAAAGCCTAACCCTAAAACACAAAACAAAACAAAACAAAACAAAACAAAAAAAAACCGAGAAAAACTAAACACAAAAATCATTCATTGATATAGAAAGCTTCAGACACAATGACTGAAGCTAGTGATTTGCATAAATGCCTGGGTTCTAGACAGTACTTTAGAAACCATGAAATAAAAAAAGCTTAACAAACAGCGAAATAACTTACTAAGCATAACCTAACAACTCAGGTATTGTGAAATAACTTCAGAGAAATTAAAGAGAAAAATCAGCACATCAACAGTGGGTTTGGAAGAGAGAAGTTAAAAATTTTGTATGACTGATGCATATGAAAGTGAATTTAATTTTCAATGTCTTCATATTTTGAAAATGTTAGCCAAACATTGTAAATGTTTGGTTAGTCAATAGACAGACATTAAAAAATCTGAATCCTAAGTATTACATTCACCTCTCTTACATCTGAAAGATGTTTTTTTCTTAGTATTTGCCATTTGACTATTAAAATTCAACTCATTGCAATTGAAAAAAACACCACTCTTTCATAAGAAATAATTTAGCAACCATACACACATAACTTTCAGTCAGCCTGAAAAATAGGAATGGTAGTGGTCAAGTCAGGCACCAGAGACCTGCCTATAAGCAGATGCACACACTAGCATCCAGAGAACAGAACAGAAAAGTACCAAAGTTGGCCACAGTTTCCAAGAATATATTAAAATCCCCTCAAATACATCTAGTCCAATCTTCTGACTGAAATATCTTGGAAAATGAAAGCCTGTGACAAATAAAAAGAAAACAAATAAGCATCAGTAAGTGGCTGCACCTGTGGGTTCAAAGAGACTTAATTAAGCGTTTAAAATAATAAAGACCTGAATCAGGAGAAGAACACTTTCTGTATGGATATGAGTCACTGGCTTTAGTAACTATGCTTGCTTAGATCCTTGAAGCTGCTTTGGTGCCTATCTGTCTCTGCAGAATCATTATATAGATGCCCAGCCCCAAAGCAAAGCCTCCCAGATACCCAAGTTCCTGCCTATCAGTGTCTGCAGAGCCATCCAATTGCTTCTGCCAGCTCACAGCTATCAGACTCGTTGGTCCTCTCACTCAAGCCCAAGCCTCATGCCCCTAAAGTAAGAATCTTTAACAAGGCAGAAAATCATAGCATTCTGGCTCTCTTGATGCACTCAGTTCTTACTCCTCTTGCCTACTAAGCCCTGCATCATATTCCTTGTATTCGGGTCATCCGTGCAACAGGGCCACCACCCAAAAAAAAAAGAGCCATGGGAAACTGAGCACAAACAGGAAACACAGATATGGTTCAAAGAAAGGTTTTGCCTCTCAGTTTATAGCCTCTGATGTGTCCAGACTGCAGACTTCCAAGGCAGGTTGCTGTCATCTGTCCAAAGTGTCTCCTCCTGGATAGAAACAGCTCCCTGCCCGACAGTGAGGCTGCCAAGCGGAGGCTGATGATCCCTTGTCCCAGCTGAGGGTGCTTTCCCCTCTGCCCCCATCTTTTTCCCTCGCACTTTAATCATCATTCACACAAGCTGTCTTTGAAGTTACTGCAGTGTCTTACACATCCAAAATTCTCTGACATGTACATGCCTGATGCAAGCCTGAAAATTATGCAAGATAACACAATTATGAAGATTTAGGCACTTCCAAAATTTAAGCCATTTAGGTTACAATGTTTCTTTAATGACCTGGACGTCGGCCTTACAACAGTAAGACTACACTTACGTTTTACAGTAGGCTTGGTGTTCTTTTTAAATATTACTTATATGCTGCAATAGACTGGCACGTGATGAGCATTTACAGAGTCAAGTGGTGGGATTGCTAAGGGTCCAAAACCTCCATAGCTTTCAATTGCCCATTAAGCCACCAGGAAAGGGTGAGGAACAACAGGGCATTGCAATCACAAAAAGAACAGCTGTGAATGGCACTGATGCAGTTCCACTGCATCAGCAATATATTTGGGAACAATAGAGAGGTCGCAGAAACCAAGCATCCAAGCAAGGAATCCTTTCAAGAAAAAAGTACACAAAATGACAGCTCAACAGGGGAAGAAGGAAGGAATTGGAAATTACGTGAACTGAGATTAAAGTGTTTTGGTGAAAGACTCAACTACTGGAAAGCTGGGGTAACTGTAGTTGTTAAAAAACATTTTTCAACTTATGCATGTTTCAACAAGCAGCCCTAAAGTTAATTTCTTGTACTTGGTCATATAATTATATTTCTTTGATCACTGGACCTGGAGTTGATCTCGTAGCAATCACTGACAGCATAAAAAGATACCTGTTGAGATAGTATATTTAAAATCATTAAGTGGCATTACCCTCTGCTCCTGAGAGCTCAGGAATATTCATGTCTAACAAGGAAAAGGGATAGAGAAGAAAAATTCAGATGCCACAGGTTGACTCTAAAATAAGCACATTTGTTAAGAATCCACATCTGACATTTAGAACCTTCATATTACAAGGGCTACAGGCTGGCAAACTAACATGAACTCTGTCACAGAACACACCCAGAGTTTCTTAAAATTCATAAATTAATTTGCAATGAAGTTGCCTTTCATTAAAGAGCCTGAAAGTACTGGCAGGTACTCTGTTAAGTATAGGCAAGCATTACAACATCATATTTACAGATGAATTAGGACAAAGAAATGCTTCAAATGAAATCTTAAACAAGAAGTCTGAGTGTTTTAAGAAGTACATGGCAGCTTTGTCTTTCTAGAAGCTGGAGGAAATTAGTAGCATTAAATAATTATAGGTGGTTTCTGACACAATGAAACCACCAGTCTTCATACAAAGAAACCAAAAACTCCTTCAAGGAAGCTCCCATCCCATCCAAGCTGGACCATCACTTAGAGTTCTGATGGAGCTACTTGCTCTCTTGTCTCAGCCCTTTTACTGGGTTTCCATTAACTGTGTAAGCCACTATGTTCTCCTTGCAGTAGGATGTTTTTTCAATATCTGTGGTGCAGATGAGGAACACACACACCTGTAATGTTGCAGTATATGCAGAATTCAGAAAGGTCAATTACAGGACATGTACCTCATGACAGCAGGCAACATAATTTGTGCTTAAGGCATATTGTCAACATAGAATAGAACCTAGGTAAAATGCTAACCCATGTACGTTAATAGCAGTAACAACAGTGACCAGGTTAACTGAATGGAATATAACCATAAACATTACATAAGTTTCAATGAGTAGGTTATAATAAAAAGAAAAAAAAAAGTATTTGTTTACCAAAAAAACACCCCAAAACCCCAAAAAAACAAGGCCCCAACCCCTTTTCACAAATTGAAGCTAGAATTTATAGCTGAGTAATTGCCAGGTAACCTATTCTAAGTACTGTAGGTTCACTTTCAAATGAGCTTGTTCCCAACTATATTTAAAAACGGAACAGAAATAAGCTAGCACTACTGTAAATTCAAACCTCAGCCCACTGAGAAGTAACTTTCCCACAGAGAGAAACCTATAAATCACCCAGCCTGTGATTATAACCCACCAGTCTAACTGCCCCAACTATCCAGCAGATCCCATGGATCTGTTACCCGTACAGGCAATGTTAATTGGAAGAGACTCACTCTGAGCAGTGGGAGTTGAAAGAATAAAACAAGGTGAGACATTTATTAGGTTGGATCATAGGAGATTTGAGGCTCTCTGGAAGAATGCAAATTAGCTCCTAGTCTGTTCTTTAATTTAAAGCTTTAATTTTTAATGAAGCTTGCTTGTTTTTTAAAAATATCCATTTTCTCCTCTAATTCTTTTTTAGTAGATGTTTGTTTAAAATTTTGCTCTATAGGAGTAGAGTTCAACATCTTGGGCACAGGTCCAAAATACAGATCTCTATACCAGCAAAAAAGTGAGTCTCGAGTACTGTTATTTGCAATATAAAGAGCTCTTGATTTCAGCTCAGAACTATTTAATGTTAAAAACAATGAGGAAATGTGTTTACTCTAACAAACTGAGTTCAACACCTGAGTGATGTAACTTTCTCAAGATTTCTAAAATTTTCCATGCATTCCTTATTTTGAACTTAAAAACATGTAGGTATCATCTGGGGTTTTTTTAAGCAGTTGTGAGTAGAAGAAACATAAGTCAAAATTATCAGGGACAGACTCCTGAAATTCTTTTCCCTTTCAGATCTCTACAGTAGATATCTTAAATATATACACCATATGGTTTATAAAGATGACAGTAACGTGTATGAAGAGTAGGGAAGATGTTTTGCATCAGAAATACAAACCCCAATTTTTATTGTTTTTTAAACATATACAGGCACAATTTCTACAATGAGAAATAGCATATTAACTCACTTGTAGGCTCTGTTGCCACTTTGGGGTTGTTTTCTCTGCTTGTTCAGGAATAATTAGACAGCAGGTTTGGGCAGACTAACACATTTGCTGGAATACCAATCAATGGCACTGCTCTAATGGTATTTGCCTCAGTTTTCAGTCTTCCCAATAGTAGGGGATTAGCAATTGATTTTAGTGAAACATGGAGCTCTGTTTTCAGCAGTATAAATACAGCACAAGACTCAGAATAAAAAGTGTCAGAGGGGTAAGGAGCTGGAAGTGCTGGCTTAGATGGAGATGGGCAGTAGCACAAACCAAACAATAGCTATTGTTCCCCCCGATGTAAGAATTTTATGTATTTTTTTAGCTGTGTTACAGGTCCCACTCCACTTCTGATTGCTCATCCAACTCAAACTCTGCTTCTGCAACAGATTTTTTCTTCTAGTTCATTACTTTGTCATAAGGGACAGACAGGTCACCTCAACCACTAATGGCAATGTATGAAAGGAGGTCAAAACATAAGTCAGGACTGACATGAACACGAGAGATGTCTCTCCATATAAAGCAGCAAATACTCCAGCTCCTGTACAAGCATGGCATACAAACATAATCTTAGAGTGATGCAGCAAATACTTTCAACTCTTCTACAAATCCAGCCATAGAGACAGAGATACAAACACCTACACCTTTCTTTGAAGGCCCATTTCTACCTTTACTAGAAGTTCCTGAGTCAGTAGGCTTTATTTTACTGCAATAAACATTCTTGGCCTGCTTTGAGGTGTCTGCCTTTTGGCAAGAAGATCCTTGATGTCATACGTGGTGAGGTGTCATAAAGCACCTTCACATAGAGTGGCTACAATCAGATTTTTAACATGACCATTTCATAGTATTTTATTATTTCAACTATTTCTACAATAGTTTCTGATACACACCTAATTTTATATTAAGTAAGTTTTACTAAGCAAAATACCCATTAATATGTTCTATTAGACTGTATGGGTGCTACCCATCTTCAAAATGGAAAGATACAAGAAGCCTTACAAAATTATTTTGAGAAAGGTTTAAGATTAAGAAACTACCTGAATCTAATTTAGATTCAATATGCAGCTGTTATTCAGTAAGCTGTCATACACACAATGCAAGTGTTTTGGCAAAACTTTGTGTAGTTATTCTTGATTCAGCATTATTTTTTACCATCAAAAGACATTACAGATTTCACAGGAAGACAATTGATTTGGTTGTTTGGTTAGAGATTTTTAGTAAGATGCAGTATATAATGTCATTATGTTCACTGGACTGAATTTTAAGTAAGTTAATAAACTGGGTTTAGACAAGTGTAAGGTGCTAGTTACACCTTGCCATGCTTAATTTTGAACTGAAAATTGGAATGGACAACTTGTTTTCACAACTTTCAATGTAATTCCTTCACACATTGAAAAACATAGGACTGCATAGGACTGAATATGCATTCTTTTATACCACGATGACCGTAATTCAGAAATTATTTGCTACATACTGTTCCCCTCTGTACACAGGCAACTTCTCCTAATGCATCTGAGGAAAATTTCTTGATGATGAAAGTAGTGGAATGACAACGTAATTGCATCATAAAAATAAGCAAGAAGACACCTACACACCCAGATATCACATACTTCAAGCAGCACCATCCAGTTTTTCTAGTCAGCTTTTAAATATGACTGCATTTTAAAGACGTACTAAAATGCTTTGGGCAAGTTTGCTACCTACAAGCATGCATTCTCTGCTTACTGAAGTTAGAGTAGCCATAACCTTGGTTTTCTGTATTTTCTGCATTTTAAACTAATACAGCTGCCTTCAGTGATGTCTTGGTCTAACTGTGAGCTCAATTATGCTTTAAAGCTTTCCTTTAACATCAAGTTTCTTAGTTTCTGTGCAACGAAACTGAATACTCAGTTCTATGGCAAATCATTTTGCTACACTAAGAAATCAATAATATCACATCTATTTTTTTGCTAGTTTCAAGTACCACACATTAGAGAGTGCCATCCTAACATCCCATACAATAATCTGAAATGAGTTCTTTTTCATAAGCACACATCCAGCTGAGCAGTAATTACAGTGAAATGTGCTGTCATCTTTCCAAAGAATAGTAATTAGGGATATGAGCCTGGATGTCTTGTATGCTTATGGAAACATTTTTTTCTTCCCAGCTAACGACCAGCCAAATAGTAAATCATTAAAAGGAAAATGACAAAGGGTGTGGGTAGTGACTGTCATCAGCCTGGTTCACCAGCCCCAAACTTTGTCATCCTCCTCTGGAAGAGAAAGCTTGATGATGCCAAAGTTCAAATTCTTTGTGCTTCTTTGGAGAAGAAAACAAGTATAGCTAATTAATCTTGTTATTCTTTATTGGTAACAAATCTCTTCCTCTTTACTGATCTGGGAAAACATCTTTGTATTAGACAGACTATCCCTATTATGGGGGGTGAAAGGAGTGAAAACCGTCTCACAGAAAATGTAGCAGTGTGTCTATTACTACTACAATAATTTAAATACCACCTAAGAGCTCAGACATATATCTCTCTGAAACTAAGTTAGAATAGCCACCACCTTGCACTTTCTAGTCAGACCGATTTTTTACTGCTCATGTACTGATTGCCAGGAGGAATGGAAAAGACCTCCCAGGCTGCCTCACTGCTCCATTTTCCTGAGAACAAGAATTATTCCTGTTACGTGCACAGGTTACAAAGTATCTATGGGACATGGAATCTGGAGCTGGTTTTGGTTTAATGTCATGGTGTCAGATAAATATTTAACACAGTAACTATTATCAACTCTTGGTATTATTATTATTATTATTATTAAATTTTGCAATTAACACTACCAATTGCAATGGGTACCTTGTTTTTTGAGTGATACACACCAGTGTGTTATATGACCAATGCACCAGTAAGTAACATTTACTAAGGACTTAGGAGAACCAGACTCCAGATATGCAGGAAAAGTTGCTTCAAACCTAACAGTGTAAGGGGTGACTTTAGCCCTTATCTTCCAAATTATGTGTGACCTAATCCTAAAGCCCTTACGGCAAAGTTTTATCCTCTCCACAATTTCAGTGAAAAATCATACTGTTAATCAAATAAGCACTTTTTTTTTCTCTCTCTAATCTCAAGTATGGCAAAATTAGGTGAATTTCCCCTCAACGGGTGAACACACTCCACTGTAAATAATTTTTTTAACCTACTGCTAATTTTGAGCTTGTTCAGAAAAATAATTTTTAGAACATAAGACACATCAGCACAGAAAGAAAACAAAAATTGTGAAGATGATGACAGCAAAGCAGGATTGAGGGATTATAGTTTAATTAAAAAATACTTCTCTCTTTTCCAAATACTCTGATTAATCTTTAATTTTTTTTCTTTTCCAAAAAAGTAAATGTCATCAAATGTACTCAAAACTATTCCCCTTGCAAGTATTTGTTTTTCTTCTGCCAAGCAATGATACATTTCAGGTTTTGCATTTCTTAAGCCAACAAACTGCATACAAACCACAGACATGTTAAGACATAAAGAAACACATTGCATTTCATCAACCTCACCATGATGAACCTGGTTTGTACATATTCCTGGAGCATTTTACTGCCCACATTGAAGAAATTTCCAATGTGAGACAGCTGCTATTCACACTCATAATGTAAAAAAAATTTAAAACTGATAACCCTCCACAACAATATAATTTAAACACAACCCCAGTAAAGTATGATAAAAGATAGGACACAGGACAAGAACAATAATGGCTTAGGATATTATGCAAGATTTACAAACAATGCAGTTACAATCTGCATTAAGCACTACAAGCAAGCTAATAACACAGCCCGTGGTTTAATCCCAGCACAATAACCAGAGATATATATTTTTTCAGATGTTTGATGTTGGACACACAGAACTGTAATTATAGGGATATTCCCATTTAGCTGTGTGTAAGGAATGGCAAACACATTATAAAAGCCTCGTGCACAGAAGGAACAGGCTGGCAGCACCTCAGGAGCACGTCTATCTGACATTTGTCATTTACCACGGTCAACAAATCACTCCTGCAGAACAGGTTACACAATTGTACTGAAATTCCACTGCTTTCATTATGACATCAAAGAGCTTCCAATCTAGGAAAACATCAGGGCTGATCTGGATCTCAGAGCTTGTTTGCCATTATGGCAGTATTCTTCTTTAACCATTTTTTTTAATAGACATATACGTATTATAAATTGCATATTATATTAAGACACATATACACTTTACCAGGCTTTTCTAATGCATGCTGCTGCACAATTTTCTCCCTTCTGTGTTAAAAATTCTAGTAGATTTTCCACACTGAGAAACAGATTTATTAGATCTTTTAAATAAATAAATCCAACACATCCTTCAAAGTCTGTCTATACCCTGACCAAAATATATTCTCCTCTCTCATGGTTTTTCCCATACATATTCAATTATTATTTATGATTTGGTGAAAATCATGACAAAGTTATGATGCATACTCATTTGTTTATAAGTAATTTATGCTTTATTTGTAAAGTAATTTATAATCTGCTGAAAATTAGATAATTCCTTCCTGCACTTCAGTGTTTATTGATACAAATTTATCTTGTTCATATATCAATCCTTGTTTATATAAAGAAAAAATCTGTATTTAACTCTGTATCCTGCTACTGTACTGACCTCTCAAAAGTATCTGTTCTGACAATCCATCAGTATGATATAAAATTTACACAAGTTCGGCTGTATCTGGCAAGTTACCTTTCTGAAACATTCAGCTTAGAGTCTTTCAAGTTCATTTAAAATATATACAGAAATTCTTGGAGCAAAAAGAGTAGGTAAAAATGACAGAAAAAAATAGCATTATTCCTTACTAGACATATTATTAACCTGAAGGACTTTTCCTTAAGACGAATTTAAAAATATTAGGAAGTTTATTTAAAAAATTAAAATAAAAGCTCTTCCATAAAACAGAAAAAAATGCATCATTATTTTAAAAAAATGAGTGCTTGCTATATTCTAAGTTGGAATATAACTTCTCATTTTTTTATTAAGAATCACAATAAAACACAGTTTTAAAGGTAATCTAAACACAATTGGAATAAAATGCCTTTTTTAAAAAATGTCATGATGAAATACAAACTATCTGTTATATTAGAAGTGCAAATATGTAGCCAAGTAAGGCATATATGGCACATTTTTGAATCATTTGATGACTTATTTGCCCACCATTAATTAGTTATTTAACTATTAATTTCAAAAGAAATAGGCAAAGTGTAATCATATCTCAGCTAGTGCACTGCTCAGTCCCCCGGGGTTTTTTTCTTGGTGGTTTTTTTTTCCTATTAGTGAAATAGGCACAGAAAACAAGCATTAAAATAAAAAATATTAGGGGACACACACACAGAGTAAAAGTTTTTATTGTCTTTCCAGGAGTTCCTACACAAAAATCATACAGAGTGTATGGTCAGACTGCCAAAGTAGCTGACACTTATGTATTTACCAGCATGATACAGACCTAAGACATGTTTATGAAGAACATTCAGGCACCTAAGTGGAGGAGGCCCTTGGTTTCCTTTAAACTGGCATTCCATTCTTTTGGTGAAGAACTGCCTAAATAGCTTACATATTGAGCTATTGAGTACTCAGAAAAAGAACTCACACTCTACCATTTTGAAATATATTTGAAAAAGAAGAAGTTGGTAGACAGCAATAAAAGTTGCATTTTAGAAGAAAAGGTAGCTTAAGAAATTCGGTTCTGTGACAGTTCCATAGTGCACCACATGAGAAATGTTTCTAGAACAGGACAGAGTATCTTCATACTGGAAATGCCTGCATTCATGAACTACAGTTGAGGAGAATTTGTATGACGAGAAAGATACTAAAATTAACAAATGTCTAAATATAACCCACTTTATTTTGGTGCCTCTGTCTCAAATACAGACTACTGAAGAGTATCCCAGCATGGAGAAAAATAGCATATTCATGGATGAGTCACAACACTAAAACCAGATACATGGAGTTACAGTAGTCATGCTTCAGAAAAGAAAGAAAAAAGGGTTGAATTTTTTTTTTTCTTTTCTTTGGTTTGGAAACAGCATCATCATTGACATTTTGTAAGATCACTTGGAACAGCACAGCAAAGTAATTTTCAAGCAAATAGACCATTTTAGCTACAGAGAGGTACTATTTTGGATTACTCAAAAGATAGCTGAAGTGGGTAATCAAAGCATTTCTGAAAAGTTGTTTATAAAAATCTTGCAAACGGCTTGCAGCAGATAATTTAGCTCTACAACTAATATTACAACTTTAACTCAATCCTAACTTAAACACATGGAATGATTTTAGAGCTGAATCAAACCTGTGATTCCTTGTATCAATGTAGTCCTTCTTTTGAGTAGTAGGATATTTTAACTAACAATCATCTTGCTCTCAAATACATATGTTAGAATTTAAAACAGTTGACCAATTATACAAACTATTTAAACTGTTGACCAATTACTTTCAAACATAAAGCATTAAAAGCCATTTCTGGGTTTTATTGCTTGACTTTAACTAAAGAGTCACAAAGCAACTCTTCTGAATGGTGAGGATGGATCATGAATGAATGTTAGAACATTGCAAAGAGAAAGCATTAAAGGAAAAGACTTTAAAACTTTATTCTTTGATTTTTTTTCCTTTGTTACGCTTTTTATCCCCCCAATTGAATTACTTCTAAATATTCAATTATATTTCAGTTGCCTTGAACTAGGAGGACTGGTTGAGGCTGTTGATTATTAAGATCCCACATCTACACACAGATTCAGAGACTTGGTATTTATTAATATTACCATGTTAACAGAGAGAAAAACGGCTGGAAGATTAGGACTTGAAATCCCAATTAAATTCTATGGTCTGTTCTCACAAGCAATTGTCCAGTACTGTCTAAATTTTTGTAAAAAAATGCAAAGTGTTAACTACAGATATTTTCCCATGGCATTCTAAAAGTATTTTTCAGGGGGGAAAAAAATCTATATTTTCACTATTAATCCCCCTAGTAACTGAATCATGTGTTGTTAAAAATTAAGTTATACAAATGACTGACAGTTATAATCTTTTTCTCTTTTTATTCATTAGTGTGATTTTTCCTGAATCTCAGAAGACTTAAAGGATGGATAATTAAACAATCCTTTAATATTGCCCTCATATGAACATATTAAACTGGAAAGACATAGATATTAATTTAAATAGGCATATTGTCATTGTTACCTGTGTGACGGTAACACCTGTGATCTAGATATAAAATTTTATTTCATTAATGATGAATTTACTTTGAAGTTTTATATTTTGTCTCTCACTGGGATTTTCAGTTTTAAAGGCGGTTCAATTGTTTCTGTGCTTTCACTGTTAACATATAAAGACATTTGTGAGGAAGACGTGTATCAGCATA
>LXPA01020637.1:45602-75387 GCA_001655095.1 Phylloscopus trochiloides viridanus
TGCAAAAAGGTAATAAACTACAGTGGCAGAAACATCTGAAAAATCCACAGAGATATTACAGTTCTACTCAAGGATAAACTATTTGGACTAATTGGAAATTATTCTTGTAAATACTACATAAGCACTGGTCATATCTCGAACAAGGAAAATGAGATCTTTTCATTCTGAGAACTACCCTCATGGCTTATCAGTTGCATGGGACACAGTAGTTTGTTTCTAATGTAGTTTGTTTCTATCTATGTTAACAGAGAAGGGGAAGGAGAAAGAGGTCTCCATGAACACACCTTGGCTATTTGAGCATCAGACCACCATTTTAGCAGCCTGGAAAAACAAAGAACATTAGCTCTGCTCAGTTAAAATCGTTCTGCCAAGAGAACATCAACTCTTCGACAGTAACCATTGTGTTTTCCACAGACACTGTGCCATTGCATTAAAATTATTCCCTTCTAAATCACATCATCTTCTTTCTTTAGATTTCACTCAAAACTATAAAAACAGGAGACAAGGAGGAAAGAAAAGGACTGAAGAAAAACCCAGAAGTTTTTGTCTTATTTTAATAATAAAATAGCCCATTATTTTCAACTCAGCCAGTCAAAATTAATGAGCCAACCCATGTAAAATACTAGAATATTGAGCATGCTGGACCACTAAGGAAACAAAATCCTTATGAAAAAAGGACATGTCTCCTTATAAGAAAGGTCGCATAGTAGCCTGGATGAAAATTTCTAACTATTTATTGTTACAATATTGTCTATTTTAATGTATATTTATCTGTTTTTTATTATATTTACATTTATGTATATTTATCACTGCTATTATAAAGGGAGGGAAATAATGAGGGATTAAAATAAGAAAAAAAAAACAGCTTGGGAAAAGGCAAGGGGAACAAGATGGTAAAAGAATAAGAATGCAAAATCCAAAAGGAGACAATGAAAATTGGAGCAATGGGAAAAAGAAGTGAAAGAAATCAGAATAAATTGCTGGATGTAACAGGCAAGCAATCACCTGGTGGAAGAAAGTGGTCCTTTCAGTCACAAGGAGGGGTCAGTGCTGTTGCTAGTGGTCAGCACATATCTCTGGCCACTGCTAGTTAAAGGTGCCTTTTTCTTTTCTGTCAAGTTACTAGGAATATAAAATATATAACATTTGGTACTGTCTCCTCTGCTTCTTCAAGATTAGGTCCACATTTTTGTCATCTAACTTGCAAAGTGTTTCCAAAATAAAGCATTTCAGACATCTTGAGATTTTCATTCAACCTTCTCTTATAACAGTCCTTAAATCTATGCAGCTCATAAAGCTCTTAGATTCTCATACAGAAAATGATACCAAAAATTTTGCATTTGCTACATGCCAGATGGATCGGTCTAAAATTCCTTTAGTTGTTTTATCTCTACATGAAACAAATTTTTCTTTTATAATGCAAGTCTGAAAATCCTGTTCTTTCCTATAATGTAGCTCCTGTTTTTCTTGGTTATTTGCATAAGTAGTCATGCACAAATGAAATGGATTGCTGAGTCTGGACGCAGACTTCAGGCCTTTCATGGTTTGAAATGCACATGCAGAGCTGTAAAGCAGAATTTGTCTATAAATGTATAACCTAGTGAGTCATCTTACCCCTGTGACAGTCACTCCCCACAGTTATACTCTGTACGTCCTTCCCACTCTTACCCACTTATGTCCCTTGCAAGATGCATTTTGTCTAACATGACAAGGCTTCAGGTTTTTCTTCTTCTATGTTAATACTCTCCTAGAAAGGAGATGTTAAGAGACATTACAAACAGTATTACTTCACTACTGAAAAGAGGGATCTTGGCATAGCAACCCACAGTTTCTTCATTGTAAGGACTCGGCCAAATCACCTTTGTTTTCTGGAGGGAACAAGTAAAGGGCAAAAGAAATATCTCAGTCAGCATAGCCAGCTTGTCATGAAATACTATTAAAATGTTTCTCACTCTGCTGCTTCCTCCACTCCTGCTCTCTCATACGCTGTTACAATGTTCTATCCAAGGAGTTGTATTCACCTGGATCAGTTCATTGCTCCACTCACAGCACTGCTTTTCCAATAGACTGCCCGGCCATAATTTGAAGGACAGCCTACAAAGGTATGAGGATAGAAACTCCTTAAGCCAGCACTGTCATTAAAGTTGCAGTATAATGAAACTATGCCCTAAGTAACTCACTTAAAACTGCACTTCACGTCAAAGGAAGATGGCCAGAAACTGAATGTAATGCTCCATGGCATGTCTACACTCTAATTGAAACATGACAGGGCAAGTCCACTGCCCAAGGACCAACAGGCACAGACCAACCTCCGTCTGTGATCATGAACTTGCTGTCCCCAAAACAGAGTGGCTTTGTCCCAGCTTCAAACAAGCATGCATGGGCCTCAGCAGAGGAAATACCCCACAGGCTTTTGTGTCTCCTCACCTCTGTACCTCATGTATTCTTCCTCACCTTATGGATCATCATCACAGCAATGCAATGATGACTTTTTCAAGTGTGTAGAGCGTCCTTTCCCCTGTGCCTTCAGATGGCCATTAAAGCTTCCACAGCAGCACACATCCTGGGTGTCAAAGCTGGGGCTCCTAAAGTCTCTGCTACCACCACTTTTCTGGCTCCTGTCCACTGTGGTCAATTTCTCTTTCTGAAAACCACCGTGCACCCACACATGTGCAACACAAGCTACCACAGCTGTTGTTCACCAGAGATGCTGCTTTGTGCAGTCAAGCTCCTGCTCCTGGGAAATGTGGGCGAAAAGCAACTGGCTTGGAGATCAGCAGTGCTAGTTCACACCAAGGGTCAGCACGAAGGTATTCCTTCTTCCAAAGGGAAGTGAAAAGAACTGCCAGGGCTGTGGAAACTTCCCTTTTTCTTACCAACAAGGTGCATCATATCCTGACACAGCCGCAGGCTTATTAACACTCTTTAAAGATGACTGGCATGGTAGAGTTGAATGTGGATCATTATTTGAACGTGGATATTACAAGCTTAGTTATTTTATTATGCATTTACCTTACAACTCTTTCCTAGCCTCCACTGCAGCTAAACAGGAAAAACAGTCTTACTTCAAGATCACCATACCTTCAGCCCTCATTCCCAACTTAATTCCCTTACGAGCCTTGCTGCACATTTCTAGCCAAGATCACACCTTTTAGATATAACAGTTAAGGATGTCAGTATGAAAGATTCCTCCCACCTCATAACTACCATTTGCAAAACCAAAAGAAGGCTTGCAACTTCTCTTCTTGAGATTGTTTAAGTCACAGATAATCGTTCTCCATTAGCTAACACACAATGACTGAGCTGGATTAATTTGCCATACGTCTTGAGACTTTGCAAAGCTAAGTGAGCAACTCAAAGTGTTATTTTTAGTGTATCTTAGCATTTAGATTTCTGACATCTGAAGCTGAGGCGGCTACAGCTCACAGAAAGAACCCTGGGCTTCTAAATTATGCTTGAATTCCAGGTGCTCTCTGGAAACTAAAACCCAACACAGATTCACATCAATGCACTGACAGCTTTCCTAAGATAGACCACTTAAACTCTAACAACACATATGCAATGTGTAAAAACTATATACTATGTTCCAGATTCATATATTCATTTAAATCCTCTTCCAGAAATCAAGTATTACTTACTCTTCCTCTGCTAGAAATCCTTCTATTTTAAATCATGACAATGTGATACAAAAAGCTCCCAGCTCCTTAAAGATCCAAAGAGAACTTCTCATATTCTGATATTTCTATCTAAGGAATTGAGAAAAACACTTCTATTTACCTTTCAGAAAATACTACCTCTTCTCCTTCAACCCACTCCAAAACACTTTGGATCTTCTTACCTCACAGTAGTATCAGAAAAATCTTAGGAAGTTAACACCACAATATATTGAACCATCTCTTGCAACCCACAGCAATTTTGGATGGAATTGAAGCATTTGGGGATTTCATAAATGAGCCATGAAGACTAAAAATACATAATCCTTCTGCATTTGTTTTTAAAAAAAGGTATTTTTAAAAGATGGGGAAGCAAAGGGGATAACACGTACCACGACAATGCCATCTCAGGGTTTAGCTCAATCTTCAAGTGTTTATTTGCATAAAGCACAATTTTGCATGAAGGCACAGCATAATTTATAATTATTTTGTCCACCGGGAGCCAGACACGGCTTTTAAATGTTAAATCAGCTGAAGGCAAATGATCTCTTCCTCCATCTTAGAAGCAACAAATGCATTGTCAAGGGCTTGTGTGGGCCAACAAGTGTTTCTCCCGTCTTTTGCAAAAAATGCTATTAAATTTAATTTTCACAGCGATTGAAAAGAAGAAAGACTTAGCTTTCTTCCGCTTTATGTAAAGATGACCTCTTTTTTTCACAGTGGAATTTAATTTCTAGAAACTTTTTATTTCTATACAGACCAGCTACACCCTTCGAGATGCAGTCTACCACAGGAGCACCCTTTTGCTGAAATATCTCCTGTTCTACCAAATGTTCTGTTCAGGGACAGGAAAGTTATTCTGATACTTGAAGATTTAACAGTTGTTGACAAAATAATCTCCAAAAATGTCTTACAAAAACTCTCTGATATTTTGATAGTAGTATCTGTATGAGGATTTTATTTTATCTCAACTTTAGTCTGCTTTCAGAAAATGTTATCAAGTAGATTATAATACAGACCTGAGGACAACAGGGTATGTTTAGTGAATTGTCTGATCCTGCAAGGAGCACTAAGGAGAAGCAGCTCAACTGGCCCACTATGGAAAGTTAAGATCAAAAAAAGACATATTTTACAAAAGCAAAGTGGAAATAAACAAAAATACCCAGTGGCCACCCAAATCACCAGGCTGCATTTCAATTTTTCAAGTAAAGTATGCTGTCACAATATTCAAACAAATGCTTTTATAAAAGCACGCTAAAAAAAAATAATAACAGAAAAGTTACAGTCAGCTCAAGTCAAAATGACTCAATGACGAAAGAAAAAAAGAATTACTTTGGGAGGGGATTAAAAACTTAGGTACTGAAGTCAAAAAGTCCCTTTGTTTTCTTTTAGTGTTGTGACCAAGTTTTAACAGCACATTGTCTACTTTAGAATGAGTCAACATTTACTATTCAAGTACAGAGAATAAAATTGCAGCCACTATTGCAATATACATATTTTTTAAAAATTTAAAAACCCAAGGCATTTCTTTAAGATGAAAATACACATCCTACATTATTGATTAGATCTTTAAGTCCTGAAAGCATTAAGACTACAAGTTGCCACCTTAGCACAAATTTAAGTATGCTACAAATTGTCATTCCCTTAAAGTAGCAGTGTAGCAACCTAGGCCAAAAGAGAGTTGGGGTTTGGGTCTTGTTTTGAACAAACAACAACCGATAGAGTAACTTGGGTGTACATTTCTGTGGAGCAAAAATTTCCACAAATAACCTTGATTGTTAACCTTGATCTGGTAGTCATGCTACTCACTGTATGGCAGGCAAATTTAACAGCTAAAGGCTCTCTGTACAGTAAGCATAGATTTCTTTTGGAAGGACTTAAGACGCAGACCAGTGGGAGTTTATGTTAAACCTAGCTCATGGCACAAGACACTGGTAGGAAAACATATATCCCTCCTCCATTCCTTTCTCCCATTCCCATTACTTGTCTACCCATTTTCACCCCCTTCATGTCAGCCATAGAGCTTAGCAAAGCTTCCATCTCTTCACTCAAGACAGCCTAAAACCACCTGTCATTCTGGTCAGGACAGTCATCAACCCAGAGGAAGACTACGCCAACCTTGCAACTGAGCAACAAAGCAATTCCATCCCTCTTTCTAGTAATCGCCTTAGAGGTTTCTTTGCTTCTCTTCAAAGGTTTTATTGTTGAAAGCCACAATTCTCCATTCAAAAATGCTTTCTGTAAAATACTTGCAGTCTATGTATCCTTGCTATCCTTGCATTTTTCTACTCCTCAGTGTATAAGCAGAAGGAAGTTTGCTGGCAACAGAAGAGTTCACATCGGCTGCTAAATGGTGCTCTATGTCAGTAAACTGTACACAGGATAGTCACAGTAATCCTCTAAAATAGTTAAAATTTCAGAAATCAGAGAATTATTTCAGGAACACGTACACTGCCTAGGCAGCTTAGGAAAACCTCTCAGGAGCCCAAAAAAGCATTCAGCACAATACTGTCAAAATTGTCTTTGTTGGTTCCAGCAATGTCTTGTGCCACAGCTCTGTGTGATTCGATCTGTTAGAGATGTGCTCAGTGATGAGAACAACACTGCAGGAAGTGGCTTTGCTCCCTGAGAAGATTTGAGAGCCAGTACCAGTCTGTCACAGGATAATACAGCCTGAAACATCTGTAGTCTCAGGAGATTTCAACAGCTTAAGGGAAATACATTCTGGTTTTGCACTCTTTTCACTGACCTGAGCTTTTGGCTGTCAACAGAACAATTCTCCACCCTCCCACTCCTCCAAATACACCTGCTTCTCCAAACATGCTGACAAAAGAGGAACAGGGTTAAATTACTGCTGGACCAAAAACAGAGCAAGCTGAACCTTTTACTTAAGAGAATTAAGCACTTTTGTGCCATCTTCATCACATCAGATGTCCGAGAGTGCCATCCTCCCGTCCCTCAAGTAGTGAGCACCACAGTGTGGTCAAGAGCTGTTAAAACAGCCCAGGTAAACAATGAAGCAGCATGAGACTGTGCACGTCCAAGTGCCAAGACTATTCAAATGCTTCCAGAGGAAATGTAAGCTAGGACAGGCTGACTCAGGTTCCCTTTGCTGCAGAAACTCCTTGTAGGTCTGGTATTTTAAAATCTCTTTTTTGGAAATTAATTTCTGTTATACTGCTAGAGTGCCCACTAAATCACAGACAAGCAAATATAAACTCCTACCTCTAGAGACTATTTTCAAAATCCTGCAGAATACCAGCTGCATTTCTACACTGCATGACTGGGGGCCTAAACTACACTTACAACAAACATCCCAGGAAACAGCCTCCTACACAACATGTAACATCTAGGCTTGACACTGTAAATTAATCCAAAGGAAACAAGCTCTTTTGAATCCTTTTTATTACAGAAAAACAAAAGGCTTACACTTGACTTTAAAAAAAGCAGCATTATTTTATGAATCCAAAGTTATTACAGTGAAGTTGCTTTAAGAAACCTCTAGGGATCGAAGAAAAGAAATAAAATGCCCCTCCTCAGATAGCATTCTAGCTTACTTGAGTGACTACAGCAAACACCTTAATTTCACATCACTTTTGACACCCAATACATGACCCGTCCCCCTTTCTTCTGCCCATGACTTGTTCAATGTAGCTGGGGGAAGGATTTGATGAAAACAGCAGTACATTTCAAGTCTAATTTTCAACAGTTCAGTACGCATCTGATGGACGTTAGAGTTCAGAAGTGACCGACATACAGGCTTTCCTCCTAACTCCAGCTATTAAGTGCTACAGCTTGAATAGATCCCAGTGTGATCCATTTCTTCTACAGTATTTATTATTATTCAGGTCCACATCTCACAATATTTCCCAGCAAGTCAATGGCTACTACTGATTATAAATACAAACAAAAATAACAACAAAAAAAAAGAAGGCTCCATGTTGAAACAGCTCTTAACAGTGCAGAACTCAGGATTTTTTTTTTCTTTTCATTACACTCCAGAGAAGGAACAGCACCATTTCAGTGACCACTTCATTTTTTTTTCTTAAGTCAAAAGCTGCAGGTTTCCAGCCTGAGCCGACATTAAATATGCAACTGATCTGTACTGAAATCCTAAGAAAAGAGACGAAGAAAACATACTACTGCCTTAATAGTTCCACATTTGACTATCAGCACTGAGTTGTGCAGAAGTCCAAAGAAATTTACAGGTTTTTCATTTGGTGATTTATAAATTTTTTTCAATAAACAACTCAGGAGCTCAATACCATCACAAAAATACCCCTTTCTAAACACATTTTTGAGCACCTATTCCTCATGTATATGCTAAACCTACACCTCTCAAAGGTTCTACCAAAAAAATAATACATCAACAAAAAGCAAGAAAATTCAAGTCACTATGTACAACTGGCTATAATGACAAAATTGAAAAAAAGGCAATTCATAGAAAGAAAACAGAGAAAATAAAAAAGGGAAAAAAACACTGTATCAGATACCTGCTACTCAAGTGTCCTATCTCATTCATAATCTCTTCTCCAAAAAGGAAAAGGTTTGTATTCATAATCAGACATGGAGTTTTTCCAAAAAAACTTCCTAATCTCTTTACATGTTGTTTATACTGTTTGATAACCAAAATCTTTCAAGTCACAGATCTACTTAAGGTACTCTGCCTGGCAACCTGAAGGCAGCTGTTACCAAGCTACTTAAACAAACAAAACAAGTTTCTTTCCCACAGGGAAAAAGGATGCAATACATTTTCCCTGGTTATGATTCTACAGCATCACGAAATTTACTCCAACATAGAACTTTTCTATTTAAGCTTACTCATGGTTACTGTTCCAAATTCCTTAATTTAGTGCTATAGCATAGCAATTTCTTACGTGATCAAGCTGCCTTATAAGGAGGACATAATATTTTATGTTATACAGTAATATAGCTTTAAAAAAAAAGAGAGGAAAAAAAGGGAAAACCCCAGCATGAATAGTTTGAGTAGGAGCAATATAAGTTTTGTTTTTGTGGTATTTTCCATGACATTGATGCTAAAGGCTGCTTTAGAGCTTATTATTGGAGAGTTTTAGCCCTGGACACAAATTAGTCCTTTTTGCAGTCACAGGTTTGTATTAAAAGTGGCTTTTATGATGAAACAGGTAACAAAAATGCTTTGTACTGATCAATCTCTATCAATGTTAATATTAAGCTCCATTAACTCCCTCCTTCAGAGTAGGTAACGGTCTCAAACAGAACTACCTATCTCAAAGATATATAACAATCTCAAGTAAACACTGTAAAATAAATACAAACCATTCCAACAGCTTGTCATTAGAGAGTTATACAAACAGTCAGAAGGAGTTCATATTGATGTCTTCCTTTATCAAGTTGTGCTGCAGATTCAGAAAACTTACAGATCCTCTGCACTCAGTGTGCAAGCACTCACAGAAAATAATTAACAGGCAATCATGTTGTAAAAGGTTTTTAACATAATTTTCCAATATTTTTAGCTGCTAAAGCACTAATAAACACTTAACTTAGCATATAATTCCCACATCCTGTATCTAGTAAACATTCTTAACTGCTAATAATTATATTATTACATGGTAGAATGGCCCTCCAATTCCCAAAAATTTACATTTAATTTGAGGAAATAGAAAAGCTTGCTGTTTCGGTTTTGTTTTTCTTTTCCCATAATAATGTGCAACAGGTAGAACATATGACTTCTTAGAAAACTTGTAAGTTGTCTTCAGCTATCAGCTAAAAACACTTTACAGCTCTCTTAACCTTTCCTTGTTTTCAGCTTTGATTTTATATGAATGATGCATAGCTGGGCTATATTAGTAGCAGTTCATCACTTACAGTAAGGTCGAGTAACATTATCTCTGTTCTGGAAATGAACAATTCAAAACTCTTACAAAAATGGTGTAGAACTGTACCTGAAAATTTCTTCAGTTTAAATTGCTCTTTGTTAATCTACTAAGGACAATTAAGAGAACATCCATTTTTTGTTTCTGTCAAATTCTGAGAAAGTGTGAATACATGCAAGTCAAAACTACCATTATGCAGATAAAACGGTCCTCTTTCATGATAATCAATAAATGACAACTGCCAATAAATAAGTCTATTTGGAAATTTTAGAGAATTCTCCTGCTAAACAAGTTAGTCTTTTTTCTTTTCCATAATGTCTTTCTGTTTAAGCTCTCCATCTGAAAGTTCTGTGTATTTTCCATTCTTTTCCTCCTCTTGTTCTTCCTCACTGCCTTCATCTGTGAGCTCCCGATCACCACTCTCCTTCTTAGCTCCCTCATGCTCAAATACCTCTCCCTCTGTATCAGCTGTGCAGATTCCATAACACATGATGCTGATGACCCCCAAGGGTAACCCAAAGAGAAAGCATCCCAGCAGTGGTGAACTCTTGAACACAGACTGTTGAAATAGAAAGTAAAAACCACTTTCAGTAAATATATAAAGTTACCGCATTCTTTTATCACTGTGTATTTATTGAAAAGACATCCAAAATGAGAATCTGTTTTTCAGAGGGATCACAGAATCAACTAGGTTGGAAAAGACTTTTCAGATCAAGTCCAACCTATGACATAACACCACCAGCAAGAGCACAGCACTAAGTGCCACATCCAGTATTTTATTAAACACCTCCAGGGATGGTGAACCCTCCATCACCTCCCTGGGCAGCCCATTCCAATGCCCAATCACCCTTTCTGTCAACAACCTCTTCCTAATGTCCAACCTAAACCTTCCCTGGCACAGCTTAAGACTGCTCTCTTGTCCAAATGGAGGTGTTATTTTGGTTTTTCTGCTTGTTTGGTTTGGGTTTTGGGTTTTATTATTGTTATTACTTTGTGGGGTTTCTTTATAAGGTTCTTTTGTTTGCTTTCTTCTGCAAAAATGGCAAGGAAACCTCAACTTCAACAATTTCTACTATAAGTTCATAAAAAACGACACATAAGTTCAAATATTACAGTATTGCATTGGGATAGTTAATGTTTACATGCCAACTGCATATCCTATGCATTCTTTGAAGCTTTAGAAACAATTGTTCTAAGAGTGTTAAAAAGCACTTTGAAGAAAAAAGTTTCACTTCTTACTTGTGTCTTGTTCTCAAAAATTAATCTGCAGAAAAATTCTAGAGAGCTTCCTGTTGAGAAGCTTAATGACACAGGAAGAAGGATTAATAGTTTCAGAAACTGGTGGCTAAATATTGTACTTCCACAGAAGTTTGTAAGATGTTTATTTAGAAACAAGTGAGTTTCAACTTAAATTCACAGCACAGGTTTATTTGCTTGAGTAGGACAAGTGAAGACATGGATTTGTATACATCTTCCCAACAAATTTTTCTTAAGCATAACTAACTTAAGAGAAAGATGACAAAAACTTTTGCTCTAAAACCACACAAAGAGTAGTATTTAATCACGCTCTAAGTAAACAAACCAAAAATGTAACATTCCTCCGAAAAGTCAAGTGGTACAAGTCCACGAAGATGAGACAGAGTCACAAGTGGTACAGTTTCAGGACAGAATGTCAAAAGGGTCAAGGAAAAGATCTTGAATTTTCTCTGTTCTATCTCTTAAAATACATGTCAGGCATACAGAAGAGAAGTGAAAAATGAAGAAACTAAGACATGTTGAATATTTATCACACATATTATTAAAAAATGTTTTCAAGAAGTTCATTTGGCTTAAATCTATACACATACCTATAATATATATGCAATATAAAACAATTCATATAAAAATATTTTTAGAACTCCCTGAAAGTATTTGTATCCTGACTGACAAGGGCACCACCTAATTCAATGAAAAATAAAACTTACCACTATAGTAGACTTGGCATCATAGATTATTCTCTTGATTCGTTGCAGAAGTCCATCACCACCCTGTGCCTGAAATTTCAAATGGAACCATGTCAAAACTGCTGACACTTTTCAGTTATGATTCCAAAAGTTCATTCTTCAGACCTTGTAATCTTAAGTCCCTTTAGAAGGAAATGAAAAGTAATTATTCTTACATCTCATGATGCCCAGACACTCCAACTTGCCAAGCTTGGGCAAATTATTCAGCAGTCTCGTGAAAAAGTCTCTCAAAATTGTTTTAAACAATCAGTGCCAACTTGGACAATGGGCTGACACTCTCTCTCTTACCATAAAGAAACACAAAAACTAGAAACTGTCCCAACATAACACTGGTAAAACTGCAAAACTCTTCTGAACTTTCCTGCAGCTGTTGAGCATCCACTTATGGATTATGACAGCACAGGTAGCAAAATCTAAGAAGTAAGCCAAAAGAAGATATAAAGGTGTAACAAATAAAACCTGTGTCACACAATGACAGACTATACCTACACTGCCCCCTAACTGAGCAGTGCTCAAAATGAATCAGAAGGCAGTCTGCTGAACAGGACCAGTTTTCACCTTTCTTGAGTAGCCAGAGAAAAACTCATATTTGGAAGTCAACTCATCAGCACATGATCTGACCAAAACCCCTCAAATAGCAAGAAAAGTCCACAAAGATGAGACAGAGTCACAAAAAGTTACCTATAGAGTCTTACAAAATAACAATAAAGTCCAGATGAATAACCCAACACTTCCTAAGGAAGAGAAGGGGGAATGCCAGACTTCTCAGAATTTTCTCTGTGGTTCAGAAAGTCTGCATCCTATTAGCTGTTTACCAGCATACTTTGAAGACTCTCATTCCTCAACAGCTGCAAAATTTCTTGGGCAGAGAATGCAGCCAAAGTAGTGCTATTTTATATCTACAGACACCTTAAATATAAACAGCTTAAATGAAGTCATATCCTGTATTTTTGTATTGTACAGAGATGTGAATTTAGACTGACTTTTAATCACTTGTGCTAAGATGCTGCAAACAAAAGATAGAAAGACCTAAGTGACACTACAGCAACAAACATGAGGCATCACAAATGATTTTCTCCAAGCAAGAAAAAAAAAACAGACAGAAACCAATTACATTTGTTGTTTCAACCAGAAAGATACATACAAATAGAGTCTAATAGGTGTTGACAACTCAATGCACTTAAAAACAATTTAAAAAGCAAGAACTCAAGAAAAAAAGAACCACCAAGTTATAACAATACCCCTCACACTGCAACTGAAAGCATGGCCAGTAAAGTCCTGAACAGCACGTAAATCCACCTATATCACGTTCTACATCAACCAGTTGGGTTAAACAAACCCAAGTACCCCACAGGACAAATATCTTCTGTAGTATTTGCCATTACCAGCCAATGACCTAAAACTGCATAACGTGAAGTAGGATTCAGCTAACACAGGAAGCATTCAATATGACTCAATTTAAGTCACTTGGGACTTAAACCAAAAACAGGCTTCTCCCAGGAGACCGCCAAATCATGAGCTATCAGCTCCCCTACTTTATTTCCCCAGAAGCACAAATGAAAGTTCTGCTCCATGACTTCTTTCCTCATCCACACAACACAGCTTTCTGTCCAACTTACGGTACACTGAGGGAACAAATACTCAAAAATTATCCAAGTCATCAATTCCAATTGATTTATCAACTTTGTTGTTTTAACACAAGACAGCTCTTTTTTAGTTTTAGAGCAGAGCTTGTACTTGAGCACAAGCAGAGCAGTAAGCTTGCGTCTATTTCTAACATTCAAAGCAAGTGTAACACTGTTTTTTGAATCTGAAGTTGTAATTCCTCCAGCTATTTGATTTATTAATTTTCCACCCAAAAGAAAGGGTGCAGTTGAATTGTGCACTATAATTCAAAATTTTAAACAAATGCATTTAATTCAAACCAGGACATGAATAAAAATCTCTCCATTTACAACTGCACCAGTAAAAGGAATATCAAAAGAAGCTAGCTAACATTATGCTATAAACAAAAGAAAGCTTGCTTTGTACAACATGCAACAGCACAACTCCACAATTTAGAATCACATATTCAGTGACAGCACCCAAGACAGTAAGACGGGACAGGAATATTAAACACATGCATAACTATCAGAGTAAATTTTTTTCCTTACTTTAGCATCTGAGGAAATAAACAATAACCAATATATTCTAAGCCACTGTGAAGACTTACTTCAGCTGTACCATCCAGGATATTGTTAATAAACTGAACCATGTCTTCTGTGCTCTCAATGTGCCTGTCTGGTAGAAAATACTGCTGATTGGAGGTATTCAATACAACAATAGTAGGGATTGTCAAGTCACTGGAAACATAAAGCAGAAAGTTTATATATTTTAAAAACTACCATATAAAATATTCCAGTTCAAGTAATCCCTACATCATTTCAAAAGGGAATCCATTAATCTTCACTTCATGTGTGTTCTTCACAATAATTCTTTAAAAACAAGAAAGCAAGAGAAAAGGAGGAAGATAGTCAGCATGGTTTGGTATGGTATGGACATGAATGGAATGGTATATGGTTTCTCATTAATATTATTTTCCTTCACATCTGTGTCAGTGACACTATTGCAGCTTACAGCATTTTACACACCCAGAGCAACTGCAAATCAGGTACCTTATGACTTTCCAAATAGTAAGAGATCACAAATAGCAGCCTTGTATATGAAAGGTATTAAGTATTTAAGTTCACAAAGGCAGAAGTGTAACTCAAAAACTGAATCCCACACAACCATTGTGTAACTGATCACCTTTATCAATCAACCTCTGCTGGTCAAGTCAAAAGAATAAACCATACCAAGCATAGCCTTTCTTCAGCTCTTTTAGAGATGGCTTATGAGGAACAGACTTTTTAAAGAATTATTACTCAGCAATTAACCTTCATGTGCATGTGGGTTCCAATATGTCATAATTGGAAAGAAAAAAAGAAAAATGTTAGAAATTATCTAATTATCTGGACACAAATCAATTTAATCTTCTGTTCGTTGTAGCACTAAATTCAAAATAAGATCAGGTTGAGAATTTTTAATACTGCAAAAGTACACTGTTCGAAAAGGAAGATTTAAATACATTAAACATGGTTAAAATCTTTTGTAGTCTATCAATTTTCTACAATTCTGTCAGCAACGAATTCAAGTACTTCCTTCACAACAGAAGAATGCAAACCTTGTTCTTCTGTGTTTTCATCCTTGTCTAATAGTGATATCCATGTACATCTGTAATCCATGTAAAATTGATGATGATTTCAGTATTATCTGTGACTATCAATTCATAGTAAGTTATGTAATGTAAATACTGGTTATTTACTCAAGATGTCCATTTTTCTTTGGAGTTACTGAAATTATCCTAAATCTTCTCTCACATTTTAGGTGGGGTTTTTGGTTTTGATTTTAATTCAAATGCAAACCTAAAAGTGAAAAAGTTTAATACTTATATATGACAATTTTCTGAACTTTTAGAAAGCTGAATACTTTAAGGTGCAGACTGTTCCCAGTACTGAAGCTGAAAGTTGGTAGCACCTCACAAAACGTAAGGGCAATTACAGGGATAACAAAATAATGCCATCCTTTAAATTGAACTTTAAAAAAAAAAGCAAATAACACAAATTTGTACACTGAGGCAATCCGCAACCTAAGAGTCACTAAATATAACGTTTTCCCATGGGAAAACTAGGGACTTTACATGGGAAAACTTTTCTTACTAGGGTCAAAGAAGAATTCTAAGTAGAAGGCACTCAAACCAAGTCAGGTGTTTTTGCAGGCATCTGGTAACGTTACCAATTTCTGCCAAAATATGTCCTCCCAGCCAAAACAGAACAAGTTTTATTAATTAGATGCAGTGTTTCTGTTGCATTTTACAGTCTCATAACTGATGTTCTTGGAGTTGGTTGCAGAGCAACTGAAAGGTAATCTCCATATACAGACTCCTCATGCTATACAGAAGTTCACAAAAGCACATTTTATGTGTTACTTTCAAGAGCAGAGGAATAGTTCTACATACACCTATAGCTGACAGTGATATTATACACCTTAACTTGTAAAAAGCTGTGCTTTCAGTGAAATACTGAAAGGCATATTTAAGTAAAATTTTAGGTAAAAATATGCATTTTAATTAAAATATTTAATATTCTGATCTCTTCTGCATGGTTCTAAATGCACCATTTCTAATCCAACAAAAACATGTTCATACACTGCTGTAAAGACAGAAGAATTACAATGTCTATTAATGGAGCTACAGCCAAGTTCATAAATGTACTTTTGTCAAGGTCTAATTCTATCCCCAGAAATCGTACAATATTTTGTCCTCTTCTTTTGTAAAGAAAACAGAATTTTCTCCTATGTGCATCTAGCACAGTAAAAAAGTGTTTTGTGATACATTTCTCATTATTCATATTTTTTCTATTTCCACTTGCTGCCATCTGGTGACAAACTGAGGCAGTTGCAATACTTTTTTTTTGTTTTTTAATTCAAATTATTCATGTAGCCACATGAAGAGTCAGTCACTACTTTGAACATAATCTGCTGCATTCTTTTGCAAGTTCGGCTTATGCTTTCAAGGTATACACTGGGTTGAGAAAATAATTAAGTCGGTGAGTACTTGAACCAGAACTCTCCATGGACTACTAATAATAACATCATACATAATATAACAATAATAATTTTGCAGATTCAGTTACACAACCCAGCTGAACAGACCCTGTCACTAGATCCCTACCATTCCAAGTGGCAATTCTGTCTTCTTTCCCTTCATTTCTGTCCTCCCAGGCATCTCATCTCCCTCCCCTACTTCTCTGCACATTCGTGCTGGCACTTGTCAGAGTAGAAGGGAATAATATTGTTCAATCAGCAAAATAACTTCCCTACTTGCCCAGACACAAAACCACTTTTCTGACAGATAAACAGGATGAAACAGCTCAGCAGACAGACATAAGAGCCTGCACAGGAGAAGCAATTAAGCAAGTGAGGAAGGTCTCACTTTTGGCAATTATAAAGCACTAGCTCAGTCAAATCACACAATTTTAATGGAGAGACAGTTGTTTTTAAATCAGGTGTAAATCTACAGACATTCTACAAAAATACCTTGTGCTTTTGGGTCCACATGAAGCTCCTAGAATCTTCAGGGGTATGAACACATGTTTAATTAATGTTTTGATCTCTGAGAAATGGCTTTGAAACCTTACAGAATTGTAACACTGACTCCTGGTTTTCATTTCTTTCAGAACTCCAAAGGCTAGAGGAATGAAGTAGTTAACTACAAATGCCAAGCAACTCAACTCTCTAATTATGCATTTTTTAGAAAAGGATCTGTTACTTTGGTAAGTATTTACTATGGCAAGGGCAACTGTCAAGCATCTTGTTAAACCACTTATATATTTCGAAATATACCATGTACATATCAAGTGCAGACAACATCTTCCATACATTCTGTTTCTCTGCAGAAGTGTACTTCTATGCATGTCTCAAAAACACATCAAGAATGAACGCCCCACAACTCTAACAGTTAGTAATTTAACAAAGCAGACCTACAAGATAAGCTTTGTCAATAAGCATTATCAGTAAGCCAAATATCTAACATTAAACTGTACATTTACACAGTTTAATTTAACAAATAATTGATACTATGGTACAGACTGAATTCTGATGACAGTGATTTTTTTCTTAAGTCATGAAAGCCAAGAATTTTTTGTAAGATTATTTTCAATTAAATATACTTGGTAACAAACACAAGAGAAGAAAATAAGGATTTACTTACTCCATTAGTAAACTATTAATGTAATCATTTCCATCCATATGGCCAAACTGGAAATCTCTGTAAGACAAGCAGTTAAAATGATGGAGAAGAAAACACAACAGTGGGTTTCAGCAAAAGTTCTTCCTTAAGTATTTTTCCTATAACTGAAAATGAGAGCACGCACTCAGCAATATAATTCAAAGAAGTGATGATCTAGAACACAGCATTATGAAACACAGTCAGTTAATGAAATGGTCCTATTAAATATCAGAATAAAAATACAAAAGCAGGCACGGTAATGTTTTTCACTTAGGTAAAAAGGTGACTGCTGTCTTAGAAACATTAATGCAGAAGTCCAATTAAAACCTCTGAGTACTACGTGTGCCTACCTGTGAAAGTGATCTCGATAATCTCTGGCAACTTCCTGAATAATAGACTTTAATCTGGAAGGAAAAAAATTGGCACTGATAATCCAGGATAAACTCCTTCTAAATACAGGCAATAAGCATCGAGATTTCCCCAGTAAGCAGCAATTCATACCTCATCAGCAACAAGGACAAACAAAAAACATCTTGCTTAGTTCATCTTGCTTAGCTCCTAAGGGTTGAAAATAGCATACACAGTACTTGAACAGTATTTTTTTAGTCTGTATAGGCAACCAGAAAGGGACAAGGGAAGGTCTTGCTCCTCTCAGTCTCTTCAGCAAACTCCAACCCCAGCAAAATCATCCCTCCTTTAAAGTTTGGCAGACAACTAATACATAAGCATCACTAGCCTTATTTTCAATGTGAGTGAACTGAGGTACAGTCATTTGTTTAAACTCACTGAGTTAATCTCAAAGTCATCCAAACTCAAGCACTTTTGTCTATGTTTAAAAGGTGACACAACAGCTTTTAAAAGCTATGAGATCACCATTTGTTCCTGTGATCTCATTAAAGAATGGCAGAAGAGTGATACAGAAACTCCCACCATCTCAGTGAGCTCACATTGTGCATCAACCAAGCCATAAATTAAGTAAATTCAGTACACTAAATCAGAAATTAAAGAACATTTACAAGCTAAACCCACTCGTTTAACCTATATTTCTCAATATTTAAGAAACTTCCAAACTTCCCTATGTCACACTAGCACATTTCTCCCATAGTGTCATCAATACTCAATTCTGTACCTGGTATGTTCCACTGAAGAGTTTTTATCATCAATGACTGCAATAGCCACAAGTTTTCCTGGAAGAAGGAATAAAATTCTTGAAACCATTTAAAAAGAAACACACATTCTCCAGTGGGAAATATGTCAGCTTAGAAGATTGGGCACTCTCCAGGGACAGGAATTAGTTTTTAAGAATAAACCAGTCTCACAGCCTAAGAGCCTCTTCAAGCTGACCATGCTGTGGTCTTAAAGCTACTGAAAATAAACTAAGATGGGGCTTAATGTCACACCACTAGCATTGTATGAAAAGCCTATCTATAGAAAAAAGTTGAAAGGGAGAAAATGCAGATAAAAATTAATTTCCTACTCAAACTGCGTATTTGCATATACCTAAATATGAGGCTATGGAGACCTGTACTATATACCAGCAATTACAAACTGATTCTAAGTGATTAAATCACTATTGTATGGATTTAACAACAACTATTTTTCACACTGTGAGCATTATGGAAAAAAAATTGGAAAATTTACTGGCAGAGCCCAGAATTCATGACATCAGAAACACAATTCAGCTCAAAGCCCTCTGTCAGAGGAGCTTAAAGGTCAACACCAGAATAAACTGATCTTTTCAAGATTTACTTCGTGAAGCTTTTCTGATTAAAAAAAACCCAAACAAACAACTCCAAACCCAAAGAGTGCTATGGTCAATCAGATAAAAGTATGTTTAAAAAGTTGGTCGAAGTTTCTCCAGATCAAGCACTTGCAGCTAGGAAAACAGACCTGTTAACAGTGCAGTCATCAATCAGATTAACCCAAGGCTCCAGAGGGCTGATTTTTCAGTTCTCTCCAGATGCCACAATTCACTCAAAACCCTCCCCACCAAGCCAACCAATTGCTCAGTTCCTACCAATCACCATGCCACAGGAAGCATCACCCCCAAAAACAGAAAGTCACTCTTGTTTAAGTAATACTGAAGGGTTTTAAGGGCAAGACCTATGATTCATTCCCATACTTCCTTGTGAAAGAGCAGTAACTTCTCCCCCTTCCCACTTCTTCCATACATCAATTCTCACTTTTTCCCCCCTTTCTTTCCACCGTAAGATACTACCTAATGAATACACTAGGAGACAACCAATGACCTTTTAGATGGCAAAAGATGATGTAAATAAATTCCAGGTACTAGTATTAATACATAAAGCTCTTTAAATGATGGCTTCTCCAGTGTATTAATAAAGTCTTTTTTTTTTCCAGTAATTTGAGGAATTATTAGTCAAAAATGTAGTAGGAAGAAATATTAGCATATTCAAACAACTTCCAAAAGCATTTCTGTAAATAACCATTTAAAATTTAGGTGTAACAGTATTAGCATCACAAACATGTTTGTGAAACATAGATGTTTCACATCCATTAAAACCGGAAAGAACTCAATGTTGATTGAATGCAAGTATTTTGAAATGGAATATAGATGATAAGATGTCCTGGCCTGGAAAAATCAACACTTACAGTATTTTTTCTGACACCTCAGAGTGTGTAGACACCTTAAGAGCACTACAAGTAATTTGCCTTTTCCAGAGGTCACCTGGCTGCAAAGTTTTATTTTGGCCTGCAGAATTTTTGCTAGAGAAAAGCTGCAGTTTTCTGGGACAACTCCACTTCACTACATGCTCATCTCCCTTTCTTGCCACATCTATTTCAAAGATATCTAAATCCAAGAGATTTAGATATCTTTGAAATAGATATCTGGGCAATCCATATTTGATACTTCTAAATCTAGTTTTAAAATTCCCTGCATGTATCCAAGAGGTAATATGCAACTTATGAAAAAATGTAAGGTCCTCTTAAATTAAAAGTCCTACTAAGTTTTCTGACTACCACAGGATTAGACACGCTAATTTTTATGTTGTGAGGAATGGACTAGTGTAGACTGTGGATGAAACCTCTAGTCACAGGTCAGTCCAACATCAATAAAATACTGCCACTATCAGGTCTAACCTGATATTGATTATTTTCTGAAGTTTAAAACCATGTTCTTAGTACTCTTTTGATTTTTCTTACTGTTTAGTACACAATGTCAAAGAGTTTTGGAACAGCATCATCTCACCTGTATCTCCAAGTTCATACAGTGTAAAGCCATCTACGTGAAGATAACCTTGAAATCTTTCTCTGTTTATCCAGGATGACAAATCACCATCTTCATACTCTGACATTAAAAAAAAAAAAGGATAACTTTTTTTTTAAGAGGTGGGCAATCAAATTTACTATTTCAGTACTATAAAGGCGACCACTAAGTTTTCTCCTTTTTTCCTTTTATTCTTGTTAGACCAAATATCACACTTTTATGGGCATTTCAAGTTTTAAAACTTCTACAACTATTTTGAATTGTTGAACAAAAAGCATATTATAGAAAAGTCTGGTAAGTTGATTTGATGATTTTATTTTCTAAATCAAGGATAAACTATTAGAAGCTAACTGTGACCCAGTGCAGAAGGGAACAGGCTCAAACGCTGTTTTTAAATGGGTGTGTGTACATAACTAGACAAGTTTCATACAAAGCAGAGATATAAAAATACAGAAAGTAGTATTTGTGGGAGTCCTTAAATGAAACAGAAAGATCAAGAAAAAGCAATGCATTAAATGGCACTGTGAATGTAAATGAACTAATAATCATGTCTGACTGACAATCAGTTATACTGAAGGCTAGTTTAAGATGTTTTAACCTATTAAGAATTAAATTCTAATACATACCAAAAAAGAGAAACATATACACATACATGAATAAATGCACAATAAATAATTTGTCTTAAATCCTATTGTATAGACTGAAGTATCAATAATTTCAGGTTAACCATTATCTGCTGTAAGGTAGTAGCAAGCAATTCCAAGAATAATGCATCCCATGGATCTGCATCCATTTCCCCTACCATGGAGAAGGAAAATCCCAAACCAAAACACCAGACAAGGTCAGAGCACTGAAGTGCATTTTGCTAGAACTTTTTCCTCATAGGGAGCTCTACAAACTTCTCAACAGTCATAATAGTTGCCCATAAAACCTTATTCAGTCTCCTTAACTGCGTCTTCATGATTTGTCTGACTTCCAAAAAAGTTTCTGGTGCATTACGAAAAAGTAAAAATTTTACAAAGTAAATTAAAAGCTTAAATTATTACAGCTTTTGCATTTGTTTTAGAAGGTGTGGAAAAAGCAAGCAGGCCACACAGCAAAACTAACTGGAGAGGAAGACAACTACATCCATTCTACAAGGTCACAAAGAATACCCTTGGTGGCTAATCTGAAATATTTTGCTGTGGTACTACTTATCCTAAGAAATTAAATCAGCAGAAATTTAATTTAGAAAATTAAACCAAAATAATCTTTTGAGTGATATGTTTCCAATTTAAAAGTGAAAACTTGCATTTAAAACAATCTAAATCAAGAGTAGATGATTTTGCAAATAAGTGGTGAGCTTATAAGCCCAGGTTATGCAACGTAACTGTGAGCGTGTGTATGTGCTTCTAACACGCATGGGCCTTATGGTACAGTCTGAGTACAATATAATACTCCTTCCTATATGCATATGCACACATATATACAGATATAAACTCTACAGAAGTGGCAGGTGTGCTGGCCTTATGTACTGCATATATACACTGCAGAAATAGCAGTGTTAAAAACACTACTAGTTTCATGTGGCCATTCTACAGCCCACACGCTGAACAAGCCAGGTAAAGTGTCAATGTATATGATGAATTTGAACAGTAAAGGAAAAAGTAAGTATGTTAATGCAGGCAAAACAGTAATATTGGGAGCCACATCTTACTGAAAACACAAAGCAAACATCACTTCTACTTCAGTACTGCTAAACCAAATTCCTTGCATTTTATTGCAGAAGAACTAGTAATTTTTTTCCTCTTTTCCTTCATGAAGGAGCTGCTATTATTTATCCTAAAACTGGGGAATTTCCCAGCATCCCTACACACACTTCAAAAAATCTCAACTCCCCCAGTTTCTCCATACATGCTTTAAATATCTTAAGGTAATGTCCAGTTTTACTTACCATCATAAACAAAGTAAGTTCCATCTTTGAAGACCATAACAGCAGGCAATTCAGGCAATGTCACATACTGAAAGAGTCAGGGTTCAATTAATCCATGGAAGATTAAAAGATTTTTACACAAAACAAAACAAAATCTAAAAACGTGTAAATGTTGTTCATGGGGAACATCTCTAAGGACACCTAAATATTTTCTGTCTACATATACTAAGATAAATTTATCAGCTTCTGCATATTAAAAGTTACACAACATAAATATATTTTTGAGAGCAGGATCTCACAAAGCAAAGAAGAAACATGATTTTTACTGGTATCTGCAGTAGCATGAAGAATAGCTTAAGGATTGGCCATGGACTTTAGATTGAAAATTCTAACTTGAAGGTTTTATCAATTGTGCTCTCAGCACCCAATTTGTGCTGTTGTCAGCATACCTGTCATACTGCTACTTCTACTAAATGAAGTAAAATAGTACCACTGGTAACATGTGCCACTAAATCTGGGCTATTTCCTCTGCTTCAGACTGATGGGAATACAAACAGCTTCACCACACAGGGCTGCAAACAGACCTAATTTAGACAAATAACAAAACCCTGTACACTACCATGTTAATATGGTGATATTTAAGATGGTCACCAACATATTAAAAAAGCAAGCTGTAGAACCTTTCCGCTTAGAACTCAATTTTATTCAGCTCATGTTTTTAGTGAACTGCCAGAGAAAAAATACTGCATCTACTTCTTACTGCTTGCTAGCATTCTAAGCTAAAATTTTAACGGCATTTGTGGTTAAGAAAGAACTGCATCATAAGCTCAGTTTTGATCACGTCATCTGAATTGCCTGATTTACTGATATGTTTTGGAAAGGTAAGGACAGCATCATTTCCAAATGACATGCCTTGTGTTATACTGCATTAACTTTCTTGTAAAAGCACTAATTTATAATAGCTGATATGAATAAGCAAGAAGGTAGTCCCAGATGACGCTCTGTTCTCTTACTTGCTTAAAATATAATTTAACATTTCTGAAGGACAAATCAATCTGTGTACAGTTTAAAGCTTGCAAAAGATGCCTAAAGCCTGGAACAGTATTACCTAAGGTGATGAAAGAAAACCTAACAATGAACACTGGAATGCAAAGGCTCATTACAACTTGCAACCAGAAAGTTCCTAACATTTTTGCTCCTAACATTTTTGCTTCTCTCCATAGAAAACTGAATACTGTCACTAATTTGGTTTAAATAACACTTTGGGAAATTACCCTCTGCAGGAAAAAAAAGCTCACTGCTTACATCACTGTGATTACAGAACCTCAAAGACTTCCAGCCTTTTTTACTCTTTCCACTGCACAACTAAACAGTACTTCTCTTGCTCAGCTGGAGCTGAAGTGCAAATAGCAGTATTTAAATTGCAGTAGCTTTTGACACAAGGCTTCTGGAGAACTAACAATATACTATTTAAAGTGAGGCCAGTTCTACTTATGGTGGTGTAAAATGCAGCTGCCTAAAAATAACCCAAAAAACCAAAACAACAAACCAAATTGTGCTACTTCTCACCCCATTAATCACCAACTAACTAAAGTCACATGTTAGTAGGCATGGGGCTGACTTAGTCCCACTCGATAAAGGGAAAAGTCTTTTAATTTTGCTACAACAAGTAAGCAGCAATGGTTAGTCTCACTACAGTAATATCAATTTTTTCCACCCTTGTGATGAACTGCAAATAACTTCCTTGTCACAGAATCCTCAAAAAAAGCCACAAGAGAATTCTATAGCCAGTGGACTGGACTTGCTGATCCTTGGGCAGACTATTGTGTTGATCAGCTGTACTGTACAAGATGAAAATAACTTACCTCTTCACTTCTGATTACTATGGTACAAGCAGTAATTCATGCTATAAATGCCCTAATTAGCTTTAGAAGTGTTTGGTGAAAGGACTGATGGGAGCAACGAGAGCTGTGCATTGGCTAAAAATCCAAGTATCTATTTTCTTAAGCAAGCTGTGTGGCCCACATTGATCTCTACTCATCCTCTGATGAGTTTAATTAATATGACTGAACAAGTAATTTGGCCAAAACAAAGCAGGGACAGACTGCAATTTGGGTTGTATTCTTTCCCCATATAAACTCAAACATAACATGTTGCAGTGTAATTACTTAGATATTTACCAAAGCCAAACATACTGTAAGAAGCCATCTCTGTGCCATCAAAACAGCAAAATTACACAGATGAGGAGAAAAATGCCATTTCTGGGGAAGCAGTAGGAATGGGAACAGCTTACCTCAGGCAGCACATCTTCTGAGGCAGAAAAAAAGTACGTATAAACTATTAGTTCTGATGCAACCTCAATGTATTTTTCCTGAAAAAATACAAACAATTTTTTTTTAATTTCTGAACTTTTAGTATGAGTCAAACAAAAGCTTTGTGACATATCTTATCTTCAAAGAGCAATTAGAAAACATGTTCACAGTATATGATTGTAAAAGCACTTTAATAAATGTAAACAACCCCAAGAATTTGTTACAAGCATGCACTTCAGTCTTTTGGAATATTTTTAAAATTACTCCCTAAATAGCCAAAAGAAGTAACCTTATTTATTCAAGCTTCAAACCTTTAAAGGAGATTCACCACCAACATACACAAAAAGCACACGATGTCTCTTTTGCACATGTTCAAACATATGCTGGCTAGGAAGTGGCCTGATGAGAGGTCTGGAAAGGGAAAAAAAGACAAAGTTTGTGCAACCTGCAAAACCTAAACAAATAAAAATTCACAAGAAAATGTCACACATTTTTTGTGCTGTTTTTTAAAAATAAATTCCAAAATGCAAATTAATTTAGTTTTTCAAGTTATTATTCTATTTTATAATAAAAGAAAGAAAGAACATTCCCACTCCACCACCAAATAACATTGTTATATTCCTCGAACATCACACTTAAATATGAAATTCAGATCTTACTACAAAATGCTGCTATCATGTAAGCATAGATGCCTTTTACTGGTCACAGAATCACAGTCTGGGCTAGACTGGAAGGGACCTTAAAGATCATCTGGTCCAATCCTGACCCCATCAGCAGGGACATTTTTCACCAGACCAGGCCCCTCAGAGCCCCACCCAAACTGGCCTTGAACACTTCCAGAGATGGGGCATCCACAACTTTTCTGGGCAACTGCTTCCAATGTCTTACCACCCTCACAGCAGAGAATTTATGCCTAGTATTTATTCTAAACCTCTCCTCTTTCTGTCTAAAATCATTGCCCCTTATCCTGTCAGTACAAACCTTGATAAAAACTCTGTCTTTCTTAGAAGATGTCTTTATATAGCGGAAGGTCACAATAAAGTCTCCATCATTTGAGAGAGAAAATTCTGAATATAAGCACAACAGCCAGGAAATGTGGCCTTAGAAAAAAATAATCTTAACTCAGCACCAGTCTCCCAAGCAGTCACACATATAGTACATATAACTATATGTTATATACTATATAGTTATATACATTTTAACTTCAATATCTTGTTCTTTTTACATAACTCTTGGCCCACCTCAAAGTCCCACTAAGTTTGAAGTCAGCAGAACCAGTCTCTGAGAAGAGTATACTTACCCTGCCACTCTATTAGCAAATTCAATTATATCATCTTTGGTTCTAGGTCCTCTGTAGTTGTATGCCAAGTCACCTTTCAAGCTAGATAAATAAGAAGACAAAAAAAGAACATAAAAGCAATCATCTAAACTACACTCAACGTGTAAAATTTCTCGACCTTCACATGTTTACTAGAGTCACCTTTCAGCAAGTGATAAGCAGAAGTGGTCAGCAAAATATAAAACTCAATAATGCAATACAATGGAATCATGGAATAAAAGCTTATTTACACAGTATCTGATTTACTGGTTTGTTGAAGTATACTCTTTTACAATTATTTTTTTTCTACTGCACAGCATTCATTTACTTTGTAAGCACACAGATCATTTAGAACATTTGTTTATGACCGCATTAAAAAGCCCCCCCCCCCAAAACAATGAAACACCCCACACTCAAACCAAACCCAACACACTCAACATTTATACAACTCAGGGATTAGTCCTCATAAAAGGAAAGCATATAAACTTCTTTAATGCTTTTTTATAATTGAAATGCATCGACTTTACATATTAAGCTTCAGTGAAGTGTTGGTCAGCTTATGACACTCTGCTGAGAGGGGATGTAACATGCTTGCATTAGCAAAGTATTCAAGTAAGTTTTACTAATTCTAATAGGCTTTCTTCAAATCCATACAGGTTTAGGAAATTCAGAGGAATTTTCAATGCCTCCATATGCCACAAAAATTTTTCATCCTTAAAGATTATCAAGCTCAACACCTCTGCTTCCTTTCTAGAGAAAACTAACATGACAAGGTTTATGATCAGCTATTAGGAATACTGTTTGCTTAAACAATAACCTGCTAAAAATCCCAGTATGTCCATAGCAAAAAGTACTCAAAACTACTGAGTCTTTATTTAACATGGCATCGTACTGGACTATACATTACATGGATTTGAGACTTCTAAATGGACAGGGCTACTTTTAATTTGTTTCTCATGAAGTCATTGATAGAAATTCAATAGGAAGGATCAACTTACAGTTTAATTGTTGGATAGCCTCGCACTCCAAATTCAGATGCAATACCTAAAAGAAATGCATTAATGCCAAAGTGAATCAAGACTTTTTTCCTCTCCCACCTTAATCCTTAAACATGGTTTACTATTCAAGCCACATAAACTAGTGAAAAAAATACCATTTAGTTCAATATGAATTACTTTGTTTTATTTCAAGGAAAAGCTTGCTGTTATTAAGCTACATCATTAAATTTGGGACTTCTTTCAGAGATGCTGCAGGGTCCCAGGATAGCCTCCCAATTCATGTGCCACAACTCAAACGTCATGGGAATCCTCTGGACAGACAGCAGCTTGGTCTGCTTTCACCAAAAGTAGCATGCACTGAATAGGCACATACAATTGAGTGAAAATATAAGAGGCAAAAATTAAACATGAGGATGAAGAGTTGTAAATACTAATGCTTGAAAGAAACGTAGAAGACAATTAACTACTCATCTGCTAGAGTAATGGCTAACAAGAAGTGCAGTATCATACTGCAGTTGTTACAAAAAGATTTTTAAATCATATTCCACACAAGTAAATGTCTACTGTCATGAATCTTACCAGAAATAGGCACCCTCTAAGAAGGTGCTTATCTGCTGCTTACTAAAGTGGTTAAAAGTACGACAACTGCAGAACTTTTTCCCCACCTCAATTTGTTTAAAACTTTCTATCTTGCTCCCATCAATTGGAGAAGTACAACTTGCAACCCCTTCCACTTGCACACATAGCAACTGCCACCTTAAACTACACTTCCCAGTTTTTTCCAAAAGTTAAACTACACAGCCTCAAAAATGGATTAAGTCTAAAGTTGTGGCAATACTTGTGCAATTCCCTGTTGAGTAACAGTCCCTACACTCAAAAAGCACCTACAGTCAATGATTGTTACAAAACCATTCTGAAGCTACCGAAGACATGTCACAGCAAGCAGATATTGGATGTCATGTGTGCAAAGCTCTCAGCAGGAGTTTAGAAATTGACCTTAAGGTTGTTCACCTGGCTAAGGTGCAAGTACCTTATTGCACAGCACTAAAAATAAAACTAGCAGCTCACCTACAGGCATCTAATCAAAGACAACTGTTCTAAAAAATACGCACATGAGCATCAATTTGATTCTGATCCTTTTCTCTTACAGATCTATTACATAGAACTACAATGCATTAAAATGTGTAGTAGAACATTCAATCACAAGAGCTGTAAACAGTTTATTTTTCCTTATACAGCTCTAGTGTGTGCTTAGGAGAACTAGAAGAGACAATTTTTAATACTTTTTTAAACATTCCAGTCATGGGGATTACCAGAATTCTCTCAACTTCACGGAAATGACTCATTTACATCATCACCTCCACTTCTTGATATGAAGAATACAGTATAGGCAAACAGCAGGATTGTGCCAGCCCCAGACGTGATGTATTTCTAGTCTGCTCACACACAGTGGACTCCTGAGGCTAAAGCCCTGAAAATTCAACTGATACCACAGCAGGTGACTGCTCTGTTGATGCAAGAGCTGTATCCCCATTCCACAGAGCTACCAGAGGCAACATTTACTGGACGATTTATACGTTCACCTGTGATCCCAGCCCTCTGACAACAAGATTCCCCAAGTTCAGCTCTTTCACACTACTTCATATTCTTACTATAAACTCAAACTGTGTGGAGCAAACCACTCATGTTCCTTCTTAGTGACATGAACACATTACAGTTGCATTTCCTTCTGATATTTTCAAGATTGAACTACTTTGATTTCAGAGAATCTTTATATTGCAAACATATTAAGCAGAGTTGACTTGAGTTCTTCATATCCAGGTGTAAAATTTCTACTTTCAGAATGAAAGTATAAAACTATTTCAAAAGATTTATCAGACACTATGAAACTGGTAGCAAATCTGAGAAGAAAAATTTTTCCAGGGCACAAAGGAATCCTTGCAGCTTCTAGTAATTTTTATGTAAGTAAAAAATGAATTACATAAAAAAAATATAAAATCAATTCTGTTTTAGGTAAAAAGTACAAGATTTCAGTAACAGGATGACAAATACAAATATTTCAGGCTAAGACTTTATACAATTTATATGATTTAGAATTTTATATACATGACTGTTAGAGAATCATGAAATCGATTCCCAGTTTTGAAGTTACCTGGCTGCATGAACTTGAAAATTCTAATTCTCCAGACTTACTTTTCTATAGAAAATAAGTATCTTTAACATGAAACATGAAGTCATATTTATTTGGTTTTATAGAAAAAGATATATCCAATAAATTGGTCTTTGAGAACAAATCATTTAATCTCAAAAAACCAAACTCTCCTGTATCTAAGCACAGGAAAAACTCAAATACCATTGAGAAAAGTATTCTGCGTAACATTTTAACAACAAACCTGAATAATCAGATTTAATGGATATTAACTAAAAACACTACATCTATTTACAAAATTTTATTACATATAGATCTCACTTGGGCCCCACTCTTCCCTAGGCCTTGCCTTACTAATATCCTCCTGGTTTAACACAGATTTAGGAGAATTGACAACAAAGAAGCACACAAACACAAAGGAAGTACTGTTAAGCATTCAACAATCCTCTCACGTCTACCCAAACCACTTCTCTGAGTACGGAAGGTTTGGGGTTTTCTCTGAAAAGGTCGATACATGTGAAAGGCATCAGAAAAAAAAAAAAAAAAAAAA
>LXPA01020645.1:0-17208 GCA_001655095.1 Phylloscopus trochiloides viridanus
ATGACTTTTAAGCAATTCTGTGATTTGAACAGTGGAAGGTGAAGTCACATAGGACCTCAGCCTGGAGCGGGTTTAAGGTGTAGGGGGAAGCATTGTGTTATCAGTGTTTCCAAACCTTGAGAAATGCCATTACAGCCCATAAACCACATTAATCACTTGCACTTCTCCTCACCCTCCGGCCCTGGAAGTTTGCTGGTTGAGAGCAGCAGGCTCTTCAGGGGTTTGGGGGTGAAGACCCGAGGAGCTGAGGGAAGGGTCAGTGCTGGTGACCACAGGGTGACCACAGGACACATGGGGCTGTGGCAGCCACAACCGTGCTGCAGCTGCCTCTTCAGCACAGCCCTGCTGATCCCCACCAGATTTCTTTGGGACAAGAGACACCTTTAATAACTTTCCTCAGCTGGCTGCAACCCGGTGGTCCAGCTCAGGTTGCTCCTGCCTGTTCAAACCAGCTGGCTGTGTTTTATGGATCCTTCAGGTCTTCCTTCCCTCCCTCAATCCTGCTGCCACTGCCATCCTGCCTTCAGACCTGTTTCACCTCGTGGTCCTGCGTGCCATGAGGTTGGATGTGCCACAGGCTCTCTCACTCCGAGGAGCAAGATTTGGGATATGGTTTGAAGACACAAGGGGAGGCAACGGAGTGGGAAGGACTGTGTTAGCCCTGTTTGAGGCAGCACTTGTGGAATGGAGGCTGATGCAAGGCTGTGCTTGCTGCTCCTTGGGACAATGGCTGCTTGTACCCTTAGGTGTGCATTTTGAGCTGTTCCTGTAGCTGCTCTCACAGCCTCTTCATCATTTCTATGATTGAGAGAAGCACAAGTGGTTTCCAGTCAGCTCACCAGCTCCCTTCCTGCCACAGGCTTGGACACACTTGGAATCAGGGCTGGGGAAGCAAACACCGAACAAGATTCTTTTTCCTTTCTATTTCAACTGCAGGAAGATAATTTTTCTAATCAACTCTGCTGCATGACTCAGAGCCACATTTAGAAAGGAACATCAAGAAACATGTCACCCTCTGTAGCTCTTCAACCAGGTACATGCCCTTCTTCCCTTTCCTGCTTCACGAACTGGAGAGAAACACCTGAAGAATTCAGTGATGATAATCTGTCAGTCCCACAGCCTCTGGTTTTCATTAGCTTGGGAAACAGTGAGCAACCAAGAGAGAAAGAAGAGCACTCTAAACCTTTTTTCTTTTTTTTCATTTCTCTCAGGCAGGCAGGAAGGTGCTTTACAGGCTGTAAGAGTTCCTTTGTTTTTCCTTTTCTTTCTGAGGGATTGTTTGGGCTGAGCAAAGCTTGGCAAAGTTGGTGTGTAAATACAAGAGGATACCAGAAGGAAATGAAGTTGGATTGTTGGAGAGTGTGCTCATTCCTTTGGCAGCAGGCTGCATGGGAAGCTTGTCACAGCAGGCATCTGAACAGACTGGAGGTGGTCAGACCTGTGGCCTGAAGTCTGGCAAGTCTCAACGTTTTCTCTACTGTCAATCCCTCCTCCTTTTTTTGTGGCCCACCAGTTAGCTGAGACCCACAACATGGCCCATTTCACTGTCTGGGAAAAACAGACATTTCGTATCCCCCAGTTTCTCCTGCAGCTCCTTCTCTGCTCCAAACTTTGGTCATAAAAGATCTTTCTCTCTTTCACACTGATTGAGCTCCAACTCCTCATACAAAGCTGCATGTATCAAGGCTAGAAGCAATTCAAAGCAGAAGAAAGAAGCTGTTGATAATCCTTTACCTTTAAAATGAAATTCCTTCATTTTACTAACACAAGTATCTCCTAACAATCCACTCTCTTGTAAATTTTCTGTTGTAGAAACTATATAATATGGTGTATCAGTAGAAAGGGTGGCACTAGACTGAAGATCAAACTTGTCTCTTCCTGGTATTTCCTTTAAAACGACAAGATCTGTAAACCCTCACATCTCAGTGATTTTTTTGCTCTGTGGGCTCTCCCTGCAGGGTGCTCTCCCTCTACCCTTCTCAATGTGTGTGCTATTACCAACCTGAAATTCCCTCTCTCTGATAACATTCTCATTAAGTATCCAGTACTGACCACTGATGAACACGAGGTGCTGGGCTGAGTGTGATCAAAGTAGATGATCTGCTTTTCCTGTGCCTAGATCCAAGGGACATCTACCTCTTTTCTTTAATAATCCTGGTGATGTGCATTCCCCAGCAGGGTCTTTGAACACCTGAGATAATGAATTTTACACTGTTTTGAACGGGATGGCAGAATTCACTCGATACCTGAAATACACACCTGCTTGGGAAGCCTGTCTCTATCTGCCAGCATTGGGTGCAGCAGAAGGAAGCAAATGCCACCCTGAATGCACCCTGACTAATACAGAATGGAGCAGACCTTAGAAAAGAACGAATCAGCAGCCTAGACGGGAAGATTTTGGCTGCTTTTCTTTTCTCTGGACTAGTCTTCATCGGTGAGACCTTTCAGCTGCAGAGGCAGGATTTGCATTTAAAGCAAAGGACTGTCCCTGTAGGCCATCCCCTCCTTGTTTTTCACTGTTCCAGCCCATTGCTGGGCCACGGCCAATGCTCCAAGCTCTCCCTCGCCGTTAGATGGCAATGCAGATCCACAGATTCCCTCTCTTCCTCGAGCCTCTGGAAAACGACGGTGCTGCAGCTGGAACGGCTCATAGAGCCTCAAATCTTCTATTTCCGCCCATCTCACTGTTGAAGACTGAGGCACCTGAATCTGTTTCACCTGAAAGAAATGGAGCTGCCTGGGATGGCAGCTCCTCTGAGTCCTCAGTGGCACAAGCATCTGCTCTCTCTCCATCCAGGCCCTCCTTGGTGCGCAGAGATTTGGGTTTTTCTGCTCTTCCATCAGTGAATTCATTTGTCTTTTGTTTTGCTGTTTCCACCACCATTTCGGTGTCTTGTCTTATTTCTCAGCTCATAGCCGACCCTCTCAGGCGAGTGAGTCATGGGCTGCCTCAAGCCAAACCCCAAAGATACAGACTTCTCCTGAGGGTCATGAATCTCCCATCTGGGAAGTTATAAAGAACTGCAGTGAGAAATAGCTACCACCACAAAATGCTTTCCTTGATACCAATTTTTCAGCTTTTCCATTGTCTGCACTTGACTGGTTCATTTAACATGTGCATTACCAGGTTTTTTTTTGGTTTGGTTTTTTTTTTTTTTCCTTCACATTGCCTTTTCCACCAGGAAATGTCACCAACTCACATCCAGCTTTTGCTCAGAAAACTTGCAGGTTCATTTATGTTCCAAAACCAGGCAGGTTTGCTCCTTCAAAACTAAATATAAATACTTTTTTTTTTTTTTTTTTTTTCCTGGAGCCTGTTTGAAGTTCAGTTCCATGCCAGACAGTCCACCAACTCCCAGCAGTGCAGTATTTTTGCTGGGCAGCTGGCCAGAGCAGTTGTAAGGCCTTTTGGAATCTGATTTGGATACTTGCAGCAGGATCTACTTTACTTGGTGACTTCAGCTGCGTTAGTGGCAGAAATCCTCATTTGCAGCAGAAAAAGTGACAGTACCATCTTTTTAAAAAATCTATTATACTGGTGGAGCAGATGGAGAGCTCCTGATTGTGGCTTAGAGCAGGGCAGGAAGGTGTTGACACTTTTCCCCATGCCAGGCAAGGATGGGAGGTTGGGGCTCTGCTTGACACTCATAGCTCCCATACACATTAAAGTAAGCACCTTCCAGCTTTTCTGGATTTAAAATGTCTAAACAAGGAGGATTTTGTCTTAATCCCCAGGAGAAGTGCTCCTCTATCACAGAAAGGCTCTTTTTTTCCTGGTGCACAAGAAGTTAATAGTGTTCCTAAGCCCTCTTGCAGATGTGAGCAGTGTGCTGCAGATAAGTTGTATCAGGAAGAAAGCCTTATCACTTGGGCTTACATATTTTGTGCTTATCCCTTGGACTCTAAAAAAGCTATTGCATTTAATTACTCATCCCTCAAAGCATTTGCTAATCGTTTATTAGCTCTTTGTTCATTTGCTGTAGATGTAACTTGACATATAAAGTGAGCCCAGTCCTTTCATAACCAAGCACATCTCAGGAGGAGTAAAGCACTGAGTGATAGCAAAGGCCTTGCTCATCTTGGCACGTGGTGGTACAGCTCTGCTTGGGGCCTCTGGTACTTCAGAAATACAAATACCAGTGCCTTGAGCTGCCCCATCACCTGAGATATCTGAGGCACTGATGAATTAGGTGACAGCTGCACGTTGGACTGAACATTTTTAACCTTGTTTTATCACTGTTAAACCTGCACAGCTGTTTCACTCTATGAATGAACCTTTCCCAGCCTCCTGCTCCCCCAACACCTCGTGTGGGTGTCAGAGTTCACAATGCTGCAGCCTTCCCTCTGCACCTTTGGGTCATGGAGCAGGAGAACAGTGTTTGGGTTGAGAGTGTGCCCACCAGCTGAACTGAGTCTTTTTGGGAGCCTGTCAGAAAGCCCCTCTTTGGTACCCAGTGTTGTAGAACTGCACGTGTCAGTCTGGTCAAGCTGACCGGGGTGGTCACCTCTCTGCTCCCACACACAAAGTCACCCCAAAGAGACAGCAGAGGAAAATCCTTAGTGTTCAGCACTGCTGACCACAAGCCCTGGGATCAGAGGGCTTCAGGGAACACTGAAGGGTCTGCCTTGGCAGAGAGGCAGCACTGGCTGAGTGATTCCCTCAGGTTCTGCCAGGGGAATCAGGATCAGTTTTCTCCCAGTTGTTTCAGTTTCCCTATGATTGCTACCAGAAAATTTCCTGGTAGCAAGAAACCTTTATTTCCATACTGAAACCTTTATTTCCATGTTGAAACCCCCATTTCCATGTTGAAACCCCCATTTCCTTATAAACCCCTTTATTTTCTTATTGGGCAGCATCCCACTGCTCCGTTGCCCTTTTCAAGGAGAGCAGCACAGCAAAACAGCAAAACAGCAAAACAGCACATAGCAAACAAACCACCCCACCAAAACCCCACCTGGCACAGAAATTAAAGTCTCTATTCTGTCATTATGAGAAGTTTTAAGGCCCAAGATCATCTGAACCATCTTGAGACATCTTAACAAAGCACCTAATTTAGGCAGGTGTTTCTCTTTTGCTCGAGTCAATGGAGTAAGGAAGCTCTGAGAACAGAAGAGGAGACATTTTATAAATGCTGTTGCTTTATTTCTTCTGTCCATTAAAAAAAAAAAACATAGCCCACCTGGATTTTAAATTGCTTTTCAGGCTTTCCTAATGAATATTTGCATGTCTTTTGTTTGCCCTCAATATGGGGAAAAGCTTAAGTCAACAAGTTTTTTATTTGATTTGTAAATAATGCCACAGTGACACTTTATTATGGATTCCCAGAACTCTGGCTCCATGTCTTATCCTCCAGATATGACATGCCAGAGACATCACCAGAGACAGGCTGCCAGGTGCAGGGTACAGGACAGAAATTAAAATAATTTTGAGGAAAGACCATCTCGAATTTTACCTTGTACTTCTGCTTAGCCCACAAACCGTCAGGAGCTGGTGAAATAATTGCTTTGGACAGATAATAAAACATTCTCAAGCAAAACTAAGGTATTTAATATACTGCTCAAGTCAATTCCCCTTATTTCTGCTGTCCTCTTGCTTTTAATAGTGGTTTAATGAAAAATCCAGAATTAATTGAAACTGGCATTAGACATTCACGTGTTCCAGTGAGGATTTCATTGCTTCAATATTTCATAAGCTGACTTCACTGCTATGCTTCTCCTTATCCTGCTTTCATAGGCTAGGATATCATCCCTTCTCATAAAATGAAGGGTCCCAATGTGGGTAGGTGGGGGTACAGGAGGAAAGTTTGCAACCACATCATAGGCAAAGAAATAAAAATAATAGCTGCTTTCTTCCTGCCACCATGCCTCCTCTCTCTGTAATGATTTGCATCTGAGCCTTGATGGGAAAGAGCTGTCCTAAAAATAAACAGGATCTGTCTGAAAGGTGTCTGAGGGAGGTATTTGGCAACTGTCAGGCTGTCACGTATGCTAGAAGGATGGAGCTGATGGACTCGCTGACACCAGACAGGCTCTGCTGAAATGAGGATGCCTTATGCTCCCCTTGGCACTCGCTGGGCAGACTCTGTTGGCCAGAGCCATCAGAGCACGGTGTGTCTGGGGCCTGTTCCAGGTCTGGCTGCTGTCAATGAGAGTCTGCCCTTGGATGGCTCTGGGAATTGGATCAGACCCTTGCTTTACCCCTGAGACTCTGGCTGTACACCAGAGGGATGAAGTTTGGCTCCCTAAGTGGATGTCGCCCCAATGGAGAAGGAATCACCAGGCCCTGGGCTTGAGGGTTTCTGCAGGTGTGAAAATGAGAGCCCTCGCTGAGGTAGCTGGATATGGGGACCAGAGCCTGACCTTTTGCCTTTTTTTGGTTATAACAGCTTTATCCCTCAGCTTCTCCATCTCTGATAGGGGTAGTGTTGTTCTGTCTTTAAAGTTATTGGCATATTTGTAGATCCAGGCACCCTTAAACGATCCCAAACCATGACTGTGCTGGATGCAGTTCCTGTTTCCTCCAAGGTGCTTAATGAACATGAGTTACACCATAGGGCAGTCATGAGGTGAGTAAACAGAAACACCAAGGCATGACATGACTCATCTCAAGCCTTTGCAGCAACTCAGTGGCAGAGCAAGGACCCAAGAACCCCAGACCCCACCAAAACAATCATACCTTTGGAGTGACCCGAGCTGAAAAGAAAAATGTTGCGAGTGGAAGCTTCAGTTCTTCTCAATTCCACAGGGAAACAAACCTCCACTGCCTGTGGTGTAAGTGAAGATGTTTGCTGCTGTTCTTGGCAGGGATATAATGTGCTGAGGAGGGAAAAAGGAGGTGTGAAAGAAAGGTGGAAACCTCCTTGTTCCCCCATGGTAGAGTGGACACTTCTCCTCTTCTCAATGGGAGCTGACTGCTGCCTTATCTGAAAATCAGACTGTTTTGTTATCTGCTGGGCAAGAGCAGCTCCTTTTTAGTGAAGAGCAGACCCTGAACTCAACTGTCTTGCAGTACTTTGGTCTGAAAATGCTGGTCCGTGTTGAGAAGAATGGACGAGGGAATTAACGCCTGTAATATGGGCTGCAGGAAAGTTACCTACAAGATAAGAGGGTGACTTGATCTTTTTTGAGAAAAAAGAGCAAAACCAGCTTCCTTATCTTCATGGTGTTTGCTCTGGAGTATCCTCTGCCTTGCAGGATCAGTCTATTACAGCCTGTGGCTGACATCAGCTCCTTCCTTTCAGGGGTGATGTCGTGTTTCCCAAAGTGTGGCTGGTTCCTCTTGGCACTTCAAGGCCCCTGTGCCACCTGTTTGCCTGCCGTGCCTGCAGCCCCGTGGTGCTGATCCCACTCACGTGCTGTGCAGCATCTGATCAGCCCTGCAATTAGACAGATCTGGAAGGAAGAGGAAATCAAGGTGATGAAGCATCGAGGAGGAGCACGTGTGAGTCAGTATCAGATACACCGAGGGTGTGATGAGGAGTGGATGAGTCGTACCCCTTCTGGAAGGTCCCAGATTGTTTGTGAGCAGTAACTGTGCAGATCACCTGAGGGAATCTGCACTGCAGCGATGAGAGGTGTTCACACAGCCAGGCTCTATCTCATCAGGGTGCTGTGGCTCTCCTCTGTGAGGGATTTGTCACTATGCAGCTGTACTTTTCTTCATTAAAGTGGCCACGTTAAATAGCTGTGAGGTTGCTAAATGCCTACTCTGCTAACTGATCATCTCCCCAGCTGGCAGCTTTTCAGAGCAGGAGACAGGAGGTTGCTAAACCCATTCATTTCTCACATGCACCCACGTTTCTAATGTCTGTGGAGGATCCAGCTTTAAAAGCCCTCTGCAAGCCACTGGAACGAAGAGCACTTCGCAAAGGCATTGTAATTATGATGGGATTCAGGGGTGTGTGGAAATGATTCACGGAGATGTTTCCCAGCCAGCAGGCTCCTGGAGCCAGGTGAGCTCTTCCCTGGAATGCGAAGCATGCAGCGTGGCAACCGGGAGGAACAGGTTTGGCAGGACCTTTTAAGCTGTTTGCAGCAGGCAGCCTCTCCAGAGCCACGTCCCTGCCGTGCCGATCTCCCGGCTGGATGCTCCTCTCTGCCACGCTGGCCCTGCTGAGCTGGAGGGGATGGACACGCTGCGCAGGAGCCTCTCTCGATGGAAGAGGTACCACATCAAGGTGCACCTGGCTGATGAGGACCTGATGATGCCCCTGACGGTCAGGCCCAGGGACACGGTGATGGACCTCCGGGCTCTCTTGGTACGGGAGGGCATCACTTCCTGGAAGAAGACGTTTTATTACAACTCCAGGCAGCTCGAGGAGCACGAGACTCTCAAAGAAGCCAATATCCAGAATGGTTCTGTCCTCCTCCTGGTCAGCAATAAAAGGTAGGCAAGGAGCTTCTCTGCCGTGGGGGCGGTGCAAAGGAAGGGAAATGCTCGCTGTGTCTCAGCCCCTTGGGACGCTTTCTTGCCGGGGTTTGCGGAATGCAGGCCAGGAACTCAGATCCTGCCGTTTCCAGCAGGATTGAGACTCCAGGCTCTTCACACCCAGACATGCTGTGCTGTGAAAGAAGCTGTTCAGAGGAGGAAATCTGGTTGCTGCTGCCTGTCCTGTCTCTGGTCAGGTCTCCTTTTCCTGGATATGTGGCCAAGCACAGAGGGAGAGACGTGACAAAAAAAAAAGGGCAGGGGAGATTTTGTGACATGGGAGAGTGTTCTGGGATCTTCTCACTTGTCCTTTTCTGGTGTGCCTGTGTCTTCTCACTTCCTTGTAGTAAATACTTTCTGCAGGTATTTGGGGGTGGCCCAGTCCTGCTGTGACAGGAGAAGAGCTGTGAGCTGCCAGCTTACAGCAAAGCACAAACAGTGCTGGGCCAGGATGGCAAGAGGCTGCAGCTGCCCAAAATGTGTCTGAATCACAGCAGAAAGTACAGTGAGACTCCCAGGAGAGCCAGTGCATGGAAGATCAATCACACAGGCACTATGTTCTAGTGGGGATGAAAGCTGAGATAATGGACCTTGGACTCACGGGCCCACAGGACAGTTTTGATTCAGTGTGGTGAATTTATGCCCACCTGCACTGTCTTTCTTAGTGCCTGGTCGTTGCTGCCAGCGTGATTAATCCTGTGGAGCATTTTGGGGATACTGGGCAGCAGAAGTATGTTGTGGGTATGTTGTGTCTAATTCATCTTTCTAAATTCTGAGCCCTCTGAGTTATGGGTCTATGCTGATCAGAGTTGCCTCTGCAGAAAAACCTGCACTAAGGACTTCAGTTCCTGATTATATCCCACATACTGGAATGGTCCTATTTTCCAGTCCAGAGGCAGCTTGAAATATCACACAGAGAAGATTTAATAAAGCATTTCCTTTCAGAGCCCAGCCAGACACAAGAGATTTCACATCACTCAGCTAACTGCAAACCCCAAGTCACCCACGGCCCCCTTCTCCAACATCTCATTTCACTTCTCTGATTAACTTGGCTCAGCTCCTCCTTTTCACCTGGTTTTTAATGGCAGAAGCACTTCTATTTGTTGTTGCTTCCAGTATTTATTTTCCTAATTTTTACAGTCTGAATTTTTGAGAGTAAAGAAGGATTTGGAGGATCTGAGTTGATGGAATGCACATTCTGATGCTTGTTTGGTGGATGCCTGGTTTCCACAGTGTGTGTGCCCCTTCCCACATGCTGAAGGAGCAGGGTGTAACTGCAGCCATGCAAAACTCACCAAGAGATCTGGTGTCTTGAGTTCAGAGGGCTCAGCTGAAGTCACTGGCCATTTTTGAAAATCTAGAGCCTGTTGCTCAAAGTCCCAGCTCAATTAAAAAGAAGAGAGTGGGATTTCTAATTTTTTTTCCCCTTGGATTTCCTGCAAACCTTCTTCCTAAACAAGCACCTTTGGCCAGTCTCCTGTTGCTTTTTCCAGGGCTAAGATGCAACGTGGGGAGTATCCAGTCTCTACCTGAAGTCATGTCTCCTTGATTTTTTTGGCATAAGGGATTATTAGGTTATGCCAAGCTCACCCACTCCCAAAGGGTTTTCTGTGGCATGGAAATGCCCAGATACTGGGCTTCTGTAAATGTTCACGGGGTGACTGAGCTATGGTAGGACAGTTCCCTTAGATGTTTCTGAGATGTGCTCATCTGTGTGGCCAGGCAGTCACCGCCCTGCGTGGGACAGCCCTGGGCTGAGGGCAGGCTGTGACTCAGCACCTTGCCAGGCCTTCAGCACACAGAGGTTTTAGAGGATTGCAGAAGCCTGTCTCTCGATGCCACTGGGGCTTGGGAAGTACAGAGTGGGAGAAGGCTGCACTGTAACTGAGCTTACAGTACCAAGGATTACTCAGGCAGATCTTTAGGTGTTATAAATCCGTGTTGCACCAATGGTGTCTTTGGAAATACACTGCTCTGTATCAGCTGGGCAAGAGTGAGTAACTGTGGGGACTGTAACAAGAGTGGCCCATGCAGTGTTGGGGCTGTCTAGGAGCCACAGCAGCAGAGAGGATAGTGAAAACACAGTGCCACATTTGGCCAGCAGTCCAGAGGATTTAAGAGCTGGTTTTAATGTTTCACCAACTCAGTGAAGTATGGACCCTCCCCATCAAAAGCAAGCATCTGCTTCTCCAGCTCTCCCTGCATATCTTAATGCCTCCTACTTACTCTTTTGTACTGAGGTACCAGCCCAACAGAGCGCTGTTAATTCCAGGAGTGGAGTTGCTGTGATTGCCAAGGTCTGCAGCTCAGTGTCACGCCTATAAATATTAATGGTCACTCTGCATGCTGTGTGTTCCTGCAATGGGCTCACGGGACAGTTTGCTTTGAACCAGAGAAAACACGAAAATGACCCTATTTTTCATCCCCCCCCGCCCCTTCCCTCTTAATGCCTTTGTAGATAATTGGCATTTAGCAAAGGCCAAGTCAGCATTTCCACTTCTTGCTCGTATTTTCTGGGGTTTGCAACTTAGTCATAAAAATTCACTTAAGGCGGCAGCTTGGCAGGGAAGGGATCAGCATACCAGCTAATGCTGAAAATTTATTTGGACCTTAATGTTTAAAAGTTCGAGCAAGCCATTTTGGAGCTCAGTCAACATGACCTCTCGCCCTGGGAAAACACACAGGCTGGCCAGAACTGCGAGTATCACATCCACCTAGGATGCAATTCCCCTTGGTGCAGGGCCTGTTAATCACATTACTGCTGTGCTGACTGAAATTGCAATCCTGTTGCAGTAGAGGCCGAGCACAGAACTCGCTGAAAAAAAACAGCTTCTGCCCTAGAGAGTGACATATTACAATAACATGGTTTGCTAGTGGGTGAAACAAGCAAAGCAAGAGTTGAAACGGGGATGAACAAGCAGGGAAATGCCCCAGCTCAGTGGCCGTGTGAAATACTCCCTTACCCGCCCCTCTGGGCTTTCTTTGGCCAGCTCAGTTTNTAAGGGAGTGTGAAATACTCCCTTACCCGCCCCCCTGGGCTTTCTTTGGCCAGCTCAGTTTCCTTGAGGGGCTTTGGAGGAATATCTCAGGGGACAGGGTAAAAGATTCCAAAAGAGGCTCTCACCCCAGGATCAGTCCAAGGCTTTATTCTCAAACGGTTCCAGGGAAAGAGAGCCAACAAGGAAGAAGCATGGGTTTATCTGGTCTCTGTCTCAGGAGAGATAACTGGCCCTGAGCCAACAGGTTAAAGATAAGGGAAGGAAGGGTGAAACTAAATGGGGGTTCTGGGGGGAAACCCATTCCCCAGAGGAACACAGCAGCCATGGGCCAGCATGTGGTGTTGAAGCCATCAGGAGAGCAGCAGTGGGCACGAGCAGAACAGGCACCCAGCGTGGATGCAGAAGCAGCCACAGGCATGCAGCAGGCTGCCCCGAAGGCCCAAGGTGTGCTCAGCCCTGGCACTGTGGCCACGCCACGGCAGAACCCGTTTGGCTGGCTCTGGAGGGCCCCAGAGCCTGGGAGCTGCTCAGCTGGTCTGGTGGTGACGTGGGAGCTCCTGAGACTGGCACGGCTCTTCCCGAATTTCGTCTGGAAGCTCTTTGCTGGCTGGGTGCTGTGGGGCACCCATCAAACAGAGCCATGCATGGGGCAGTGAGCAGCAGTGCTGGACAGAGGGCATTGGGAATTAGCTGCTCCTTGCTGATCATTTGTTGGCTGCCTTGTGATGTTCAGGAATATTGCCTTGAAGTGGGGAATCCACTGCTTAACCCATGAGCTGTTTCAAACAGGGGATGCCAGTGGCTGATCCAGAGTGATCCCAGTGTGCCTGTCACTGCCCATTCCTAGGGATGCTCAGCTCCAGCTGGATCTGGATGTGGTATAAGCACAAGCACATTGACAGAGCCTTTGCTCTTGGTTCCAGGCTCCTCTAGCAGTCACCCAGGCAAAGTCTGTGCTGATAGATTAAGCAGTGCCTGGACTTCTCTCTGTTACAATGCTGGAGTATTGCACTGCAATTTTTAGCTCAGTCCAGGTGCATTTCAGGAGCCAGCATGGCCTGCTCCTTGTGGGGTGCCTGGATGTGTCCACGCAGGTTTGGAGAGTAAGAATTTAAGAGGAAAACCTTGGCCATTCTGTGCCAGCTGTTCTTGAAATGCAGGAGAATGTCCCAGGCACATTTGATTTACTGGCACAGACTCAGCCACAGGACATGGGTCCCCTCAGCCTTTTGGAAGCTGTGGTTCATTGAGGCCAGGCAGCTTTTCTCATCAAGAATGGCCTGCCTGGAGAATGGAGTTCAGGAAGTCATTGGTGAATAGGTTAAATAAAGTCGACGCCAGCACTGAGTTCAGCAGAAGTCTATTATCTGGAATCTATTGGTGTTGATTTTCTGGCCTGGAGCCACCTGAAAGAATCTATCTCAGGGCATTAGCTCAGTTACCATAACAACTCATCCAGGAACAACTCCTGACAGCTCCAAGAGCAGACCAAGGTCCCATGTTGTATATTGTAGCCACTCTTAGGTCAAAATAAGCATGTCCAGGTCCCTCCCTCTCCTGCAATCCAGCCTCACTGTCCCTTGTGAGTGCCAGTCCTTACAGAAGCTTTGACATGCTTTGGAACCTGTTTTATTCTTCAGAGGCTGCTCAGTCTAGTTTCCCAAAGGTCCATCCACTCCAGGATGGACATTTTACCTCCTCCTAGAATAACAAACCCAGCCATCCTCAGGGAGCTCATTGCATTCCCTTCTTGACATTCCGTTTACAGTGTCTGATTTTTTGGAACTGTAAATGAAAACTATGACTGAGCCACTTGCTCAAGGTCCAGTTTAGCTGATGCTAAACTCCTGTCTACGTTTGACCCCGTGATGACATAAGGACCAATGACAGGCACTGGGCAGTGGCTCCTTCCACACTCACATCACTATCCTATCACCCCTGCCCACTGCCACCAGAACTGCCTGGGGCACAGCCACCAAGCACAGCAGGTGATGTTGGACCTCTAGAAACAAACAAACAAACCAACAAACAAACAAACAAACAAAACAAACGGAGTAATGGGATCTGCACAGATGTACCCTGAAAGCTCAGACCTGAAGTGAAGTCCTTCACTCTGAGTTTCAGCGTGGTTTTGTGATGCCTGCTCTCTGCACTGACCCTCCCGCTCCCGTGGCTGCTCAGCAATTTCTCCTCAGCGTGGAGGGGAGACTTTTCACCCCCATCTAACTTCTGCAGCCTTGCCCTGTTAAGCTCAGGCCTAGCAGTAGGCTCCCAGGCACCTGGCAGTGGGATAACGACCCTTTAAATAGCACTGGGAGTCTCTCTTCTCAGGGAGAGCTAATTAAGCTCTTCAGTACATGCCTAGACATATGCTGACCTGGTGTGGCCTTAACAGGCCCGCTCCTACCTACCAGATAAATAATACTGGCTTAAAAATATCCTCCCAGAGATGTGTTACTGAGGCAACAGCCAGGTTGGGGGGCTGACTGCATCTCAGTGGCTGAAGGCAGCATTTATGTGTGTTACTCACAGGCCAAGCTCTCTGCTGGTGCACTCAGTTAAGTGATTTTTAAGTTCTGGAAGTGCAGTTACCTCTGCTGACACCTCACGGGCCAGTCACACCTGTGTATGCAGCTCCTTTACTCACTGTTCAGCCCAAGCAGCTCATTTAACAAAAACACAGGGTTGCATGGATGAAGGATGTGCTCCACGGGATTTGAGTTTCCTCCCTGTGCAGTTGCATGGGATTGCAGGAGATGAAACTGAGCTAATGTGTCCCCCGGGGGTCTGTCTTGGCTCCAGGCAAGGAATTAATGAATGGGAAGTACATCCTAAAGTGGGTTTCTTTCTGGTGTGATACGGCCCAGCTTTCCTAGACTTCTCTGTAGAAGTGCTGATTTATATCAGGTGAGGATTCTGCCCAGTTGGGATAAATCCCCCCCTCCTGTGTCATGGTTTTTTATGGGACAGATGTGCTACAGGGTGGGCTCACAGCAAACCCTTGGCTATCAAAATACCCTGAAATTTCAAGTGAAGAAGAAAGTGCTGAAATATGAATCCTGGTCTGGGTTTTACATAAAACCCAACCAGTGACTGATATCAGCCTCACTAGACTGATCCTTTGCTAGAACACAGCAAAAACTCCCACCCCAAAGACTTTGAAATTCTCTAAGACCTGATGAAATATTTGCAGCACAGGCTCATGTTTCTTGTCCTAAATTGAAAACATAATTGCAAACTGCAATTCATGGGAGTCAAAAGACTCAGCCCTGCTCACCTGGGTAGAGTGGCTGCCTGGTGGAGTTGCTGTGGGCCATGAGAACCTTAGCTGCAGCCCAAGGTGGGATAATGAGCTCTCCAAGCAAATCCCAGCCCTGAAGAGGTACCCCTACAAACTTGGAAGAGCTTTAGGCTCTGTTCTGGAGACCCCAGAGGATAGCACTGGGTGATTTCTAAGGTGATTTCAGAAGAGTAACTTAGAAAATAATTCTACTTTTGCTAAGTTTAGGCCTTCTGTGGAGGGTCTGGACCCCTGTCAGAAGATGTTGATGGACCCACAACCCCAGAAGCTGCCATTTAGTGCTAATGCCTGAGGGTGAATGTGTTGAGAGTAATTCCATCTCGCTGCAAACATTCTCCAAGTGCTCCTCAAGCTACAGACCGCCCTTGTTCTAAGATGAAAAATGGATTTCCAGCAGCAGGCACTGAAGAGGAAGAGCCTTGCTCGTGAGAAAAAGGCTTCCAGACAGTTGTGGATTCTCTGAAGGAGGGTGAAGGCACCTTCTGTGGAAGGATAAACAGGTTGGAAACCCTGCAAGTGGCTTGTTCTGAGTGACACAGTGTGACTGTGAAGAACAAACCCAGTCAGAGGATGAGGTTTTACCTTCTCCACGTGTCAGGGTCAGTGCCTGCTTGGTCAAATGCCATTTTTGATTGCATCTTTCTTCTTCAGATAATGCCAAAGAGCACAGCCAAAGCCATGAGGGACGGGCAGTGTGACAAGGGCTGAAAGGAAGCAGATGGGAGAGACCTTGCCCATGGAAAGGCAGCCTGGCCACCAGAGCTGGTAAGTCCCTCCCTGCATACCAGCTCCAGGACTGTTCAAAAAGCAGTTCCAAGTGTTTGCAGCACGGTGCCCCATGAATAATGAACCCCAACAAAACAACACCTAGTGTTTCCTCATCAGCACGGTCCGAGCTGCCAGGGGAGGAGTGTGGTAGGACTGACTGAGCCCCTGAGAGTGATGAATCAGTGAAACACCCAGCAGAGGGGATTTCTGCCTGGGCACTGGAGCAAGAAGGAGCTGAGGTGGACTTTGTTTAGGACCCCAGATGGGGACATGGGACATCTGAGCCTCCTTCTGACTCGTTCTCAGGATTCTGCAGTAAGTTGGTCTTGGCTTTTGTTTTCCTACATGTGAGATAATTATTTTTCCCTTTCACCCTGCCCCTCCAGCTGTCAGTGACTCAGGTTATGGACTGCCTGGGCTCCAGAACACTCTCTGTACAGCAGAGCCCCATTTCCAGTTTGCAGGCTCTGTACAGCAAATGAGGGATAAGTGCACTAGAGACAGTCCTGGACTGGACTTGGCAGCCCCTGCATGTCCAAAGGACAGGAACTGGTTGCTCTCTGTTACAGGGACCCACAGTTACACCAAAACTGCCTCATTTTGGAGCCAGAGTTTATATGGCAATAAGCCTCCTTGTGTTCTTCTATCTGCAGCTGGTCCCCTGCTTTGCCCCACTCCTTCTGAACCAGCTGACCTGATTCATCCCAATTTGATTGAAAGAGAGAGGTCTCACAGACCCAAGATTCCTGCAATTTTCATGAACAAACAGCAGCTGGCTGGAAGAGAGACATTTAAGTTAATATTCTATTGAAGGGAAGGTAATTACACCTCTTGCTCCCTGCCTATTTTGGGATGCAGCAGCCAGGTGACCAGCTGGCATTTAGATATGACTGGTCAATCAGTTCCTGCCCAGCTTCAAACCAGCCCCTGCACTTGCAAAGCAAGAAGCTGCTGGAACAGCCAAGGATTTTGCTGGGAAGGTCTGGAGGGCACCAGGTGCCCTGAGGATATTGCAGGAAGCTGGGAGCACCAAGAAAGGAAGAAATAAAAAGCAGTTGTAATACAAATCAGAGGAAGAACGAGTTTCACCAGCTCCTTGCTCACAGAACAACTTGATTTTTAGGTTCAAACTTATTGTCAGGAAAGAGAAGGATGTTTGACTAATCTCTACAGTACTTTCCCCAGAAAATTCCAGTGACTGGCAACTCTTACAAAATGCCCCAAATCTGCATTTTCTGGGTGTTTTTTGGCCACGAGAAAACATTCGATTCTTTTCTTCCGACACAGGCATTTGACAAAACGCTACGGGAAGCAGAAATTCTCATCTTCCTTTTTCCCAAAGAACCAAAAAATCCCCCCAAGAACACACTTGGGCTTTGCACAGGAGGAGATTCCGGGACGAAAACACGAACACAGTCACGGCTGAACATCTTTCAGCCCAAGCAACTGGGATGGCCAGAGAGTGGGATGGGACTAAGGGAGGAAGGAATGTGAGTTTTCTAAGATCAACCAACGAGGCAGGAGCTTGTGGAGCTGCTGGTGGCCCCTGGTGCTGGTGGGTCAGCAGCTCTGCCACGTGGCCACGCGGCGCCTCTGCGTGTCTGTCTGTCCTGAAATAATGATGAATGTCTTGGAGCAGAGCCAGCACTTTCCTGAGTGCTTGGAAAGTGCCTCACACAGCCCTGGGTGTGGTCATAAATAGTAATTTAAAT